>AP028445.1:20845262-21090262 GCA_036509395.1 Antheraea yamamai
ATTCAATAAGACCAAAGAGAATAATAATTATTTCAGTGGTTCCATAAATTTATTAAAGATAAATTATTTATCAATTAATTATTAAAATATATTATGAATTTACATATTATATTATTATAAAATTAACCTACAATTTAACCAGATTTCAAAGGGCATGTAAGACACGCAAAGTTAGTCATGTAAAAAATATAATTGGAACGTAAGAGTAAAATGAGGGATGTTAAAATGTCTTTTTCATTTACATGTTTGTATATGTTGTGTAAAATTCAAGCAGTAGTGTGAGTAATGTATATTTTAATTAATTTAATATGCTTGCAATGCACTTTATATTTAAAAAAATAGCTTTCTGCACTTTTCCTCCATACAAACATTAACTATGCCAAATTTCAAGTTCATCCGTTCGCGCAATTCGCTTAAAAAGGGGTACAAAGTTTTGTCTTTACGTATTAATATATAAGATACCCCCACCAGTAAAAGTGATAAGTGAGCTACAAAAGAAGTTTGGAGTTCTACACACATCTGTATTTTTTTATGGAGTATGGACTCATTGCATTTAGTCCATTTCACATTCACTTTTCACTGCATTTTGTAGTTTTCTCTCGTGTGATAAGACATAGTAGTCGTATCAGACTAGAACACGACCAACATATATCTGGTGTAATATACGCCACAGTGATATAGTCAGGCGTGACGCTTTTCGTGATCAGCCGATGTGTACCTAATAATCAAGGGAAGTGATAGGATATCTGTAACGATGATAAATCAATCACAATGGCTCTCTTGTTAGCTGTTGAGCGGTTTAAAGGCCGTCATAGCAGGGGCTACTGCAGTTGGATGCCAATGGATGGATCCTCGTTGGTCGGTGTTGGCTTTGGATCACACTGTGTAACATTATCATAAAAAGGGTCAAACGGGATGAGCGCACTAGCTGAGGCTAGAAAGTAATACTGCTCCTAATGATTAAGTTGAAGCGGCTTGTGGGCGCGTGTACGTGTTGCCAATCTGCATATTACCTGCAGGTGGCAGCAACAAGTACTGCTGCTTAGCAGTGGAAATAGGTGAGTTTATTTATAGCATGATAAAACAACTACATTGTACCTGGTAATAGGTACAGTGCAATCCATAGGTATGGTGAACACCAAGATGTTTACAATCCATTGTCAGTCGCCGCTACCATGTGGGCCTATATGCCACGCGGGAGCTTAATACACAATGTGACAGGTTTATTATCATGTGCCCGGTGGCCGTGATCCAGTTGAGAACATGCAATAGTTCAGACGAGTAGTTTTGAGGTTCATAAGCGCCTTGTTAGGGCCTAAATTTAATAAAGTATTTTTGATTTGATTTAATTTGACACTCTACCATACTAGTTCATTGGCTGTCAAGATATTTGTCGATTGATTTACGTGGATTGATACACTTCTCTTGGTTGCCGTCTGACGCACCCTCTTTTATGATTTTTGTTGAATATATCTCCATATATGTGTATGTCCATATGTATATATATATATCTCTCTTTATTTAAATTTTGGTATAACTTATTAGGAAAATCCCGTTTGGAATCGAACATTGAACAACAATGCTAATGGAATTGAATCATTTTCAACGTAAATAAATAATATCCTATTTTAATAAAACAAAGGAATACTTTCCGCAACTGAAACAGATTTCCTCCGTGAACTGCACAAAACGAAACGTAATAGAAAAACGTTCAAAGGAAATTCCAACAGCGCAGAAGAAAAAAATCATTTCCTCCCGAACAATTTTTCCTAAAGATCAAGCACAGAGACGCATTTTGTATAATAACAATAAAATATTACGGGGTATTATTTTGGAACGGCGTACAATAACCCGGAGAAAACCCTTCGGTTCACTTTTTGGGCGTACGTGGAAAGCGAAGTATGAGGTTAAAGTATGTTAGATGATTTTTTATCCAACATTAATAGGAAAGAAACTTACCGAGATTTGTTATTAAAGCTGCCTTCATATTTCCTCAATCAACTAGTCTATGTAAATAATAAATGTGAAATCTATTTTTTATTTAATGCGACGCTTTGTTAATTTTGTTTAATTTTATATTCTGATATCAACTCATATAATATAATCATTAAAGAAACAAAATTTATTTCGCCAATTTTAAGATATTCTCTGATCTCAATTTACACAAGTGCGTAAAGATATTATCGGATGTTCTCGGAAAAGCGAGAGAAAAATGCCGCGGTCGGATCGGATCGACGCTTACCAGATACTAAAGAATTAGTCACAGAGTAAAAAGTGAGCAATCCAATAGTAAATTAAACTAATAGTTTTGCTTCTTTAATTCAGGTTACATCTATTTAATTAACATTACTAATATGAGGTGACTATTGCATTGAAGGGCTTGACTAAAGTATAACACAAAGGTTATGGTAAGGAGTAATTAATAACATTATATTTACTCTTTTAGAGTAAATGAGAAAAATATACTAAAAGACTAGCGGACCGGGCGGACGTTGTTGCTTGAAAAAAAAAAAATAAAGTCGTCGCGCGCCCCTGCCGGGTCATTTGAATTCTCTCGACCACGAACACACAAAAAAATTTAGGTGCGTTGGGGGTCCCCATACACACGCACACAAGAAATATATATATTAAGATTAATTTGAGCTAGTCGATAATTAATAGCATTCTTATCTATAAGTTAAGTAAATTAAAAACAAATAATAATGGTAATTATAGCACAAACTAGCGGGCCTGGCAGACGTTGTCCCGCCCTGATTATAAAAGAATCCTTGACAAATTATATACCAAAACGTTCCTCATGAATTACTTTATCTACCGGTGAAAACTTCTTGAAAATCCGTTCAGTAGTTTTTGAGTTTATCGCGAACAGACAGACAGACGCGGTAGGGGACTTTGTTTTATACTATGTAATGATTAAACGATTTTACTATTTAAAAAGCAGAAAACCACTCTTGTTATACAAATGACTAAATTACGGAGTTGTAGATTTAGACTATATATTTTAATACAAAATCAGCGTAATTGTAATATGTTTTTTTCATAAAATAAAAGTGGGATCGATTTATAAGGACAGCTGAAATGTCACAAATGTGCGCAGGAAACAATATAACTTATTATTTCTGTTAAAAACATTGAGTCGCCACGGGACGCCTGGCAGATGTGAAATAAAGAAATTGTTTTGTATAATAAGTTATATGCCTAAAAGAACAGATTACGACAGGAATCAGCTATGGCATAATGAAAAGACAAATCTTTACAAATTTGTTCCATAAAATAATGACTGTTTATTTATTTTATTACATAAATATTCATTTTTATTAAATACGAAATATAAAAATTCGACTAGGCGCAGGCGCGGTGTGTTTGACGACATTTATCAAAGGGCGCTAGGTCGTCGGCGTGTGCCGTGTAACACTAGTATAACGAGTGGCCGACAAAACAATTTGAATCTTATGTTTATACAGATAGGGTTGCAAATGTTTTTGAGTATTTCGTTAATAATGCAAATTTCGTGTTTTGCGTCGTCACGTCGCGCCAAGCCAAAATCAGGCTTACTCGCACCTATAGATGTTTCACATTATTATTATTAAATGGAGATGGACTTTATAATATTTACTGTGTATTCTTTTTTTTATCGTAGCATAGCAAAGTGACTGTACTGTGCCTGATGGTGAACACAGTATAATCTAAAAACAACGGCGACTACCGAGAGACACGCCATCCCTCACCGGTCGCTGCTGTCATGCCGGCCTGCATAAATGTCTCTTCACGTTACCTAGGCTTGAAGGACCCCATATTATAGGAAGGAGGGAACACACCGTACACGGTACGGCAGAGATAAGAAGTTGCGAACTTTTTAGTTCGTGCCCAGATAGGATTTACCGTAAAACTATAGCTCCGTAGCCCAGCGCGCGTGGTTCGGGTATGAAAAGGAGAAGAAGGGATTAAATTAAATAGCTCTTCAGAACACAAGCCATGATACAGACGGTAGAACACGCTCAGTGAGGCAATGTCTCTGTGCAACTGAAGCGGCTCTATAAATTGTGTAATGTCTGAATCGTTGACAATGCTGACAGACCGTCTCTGCAAACTGTCCAGGGCATCTAGTAGGTATTTGGGGAAACCGTCCCAGAGGTGCGAACAATATTCCACACAAAGCCGCACTTGTGCCTTATAAACGAGGTATAGCTGATCAGGCGTGAAAAACCCTCGCACCCTGTTCAGGATTCCGAGTCTCCGAGGTGCAGTGGAGATGACGCTCTCGATGTAATCCCTGAGATTGAGGTCGCTGCGAATATCTATACCTAAGATGTTGAGGCTGTCTCGCATTGTGAACGAGACGTTCTGGAGAGCAGGAAGAGGGGTAAATGGAGATGTTTTGCAGGTAAACGCGCATATTTGTGTTTTGTTAGCATTAAACTCGACCAAATTGCTTGTTCCCCATGTTGATGTTATGTCATCAGGATTCATTTACGCTTTACGAGAAAAAGTTAATAGAGTTACCTTAAATTACTCTGGCCTTCCAACTCTTCAGCTCATTGTTATTTGAAGAAAATTATACTTTATTAGAATTAAATACGGACGATTTTGCCCTGTGCTTACCTTTTAAGCTATCTTAGAGTAAGTTGAAGTCCTATCTAGTCTGTTTTCTGTTACATAAAGAACTTCACACCACATTCGGCAATACTGGTTTCGTATATTTCACATACTTAGAAAAGTAATACTTTGTTTAGTCTATTAACACCTATTCCTCATCGCTTATACCTTATCCTACCAAAGTAAGGTCAGTATAACATATTTTCTACTTCCATTTTCCTCCACATACTGTTAAATCAGTGGTAACACTTTTTTACACATATCATTCGTCGCAGAATCCATCCATAACTTTTTCAGCCCTCTTGTACTTCTACTCCATCTATATTCGTAACACTGTTTTGGTTATATATATATTGGGGTGGTAGGGTGTTGTCCCGTGGTGCGCCGTCACGGTGGCACCCGCATAGTGCACGTTGGGCGTGCGGTTGGGTAGCCGGGTTGACGAGGGGGGGCTGCCCTGCTGGGTGTTGGCCGGATGACAGGGGGGCGAGTGTGTTGGGGTGCATGTTGGATGTTGTGTTCATGGGCAGTATTTGCCGAGCTACAATAAAAAAAAAATATGTATAACTTTGATCCCATTTCATAACATATGCATCTTATGACCATACTTTGATAGAATGGTCTAATTAATTATAACTACCAAATCTAGGACTTAGGTACGTTTTTATCGTTGTCCAATCTACTTCGTAAAAACTCTAATAACATTCCTTAATCAACTCCCTGAGGAGGTATAGAATTAAATGATATTACATTCTTTGTTATTATAAAAGAAATTGTTGTTCTAAATGTCTGAGACTCGTAATACGAAGAACGTTGTAATGAAATGAAAACACATGAGAAAAACGAGCGGATATTTTATTCCAATAGGCGTACACACTATAACAAAATGTTAGGTAAATCCCAAGACCGTTCTACAAAAAAAATATTGAAAAGTTTTTGTCTTATATTATATTCTCCTATACATATAATAAGAATGTAAATCTAACTTGTCTGTAGTTTTTTGATTTTTATGAAAAACAATGTTGCATGTATCTTGGAATAAGTAATAAAATACATTTCAATCATTTTTAGAAATGTCTGTTTGTTTATTTGAACACGCTTCAATGCTAAAGTACTGTATGCACGATAAAAACCTCACAAAGAAAATCATAAAGCATATCCTCGAGTAACATTGAGTATTGATTTCATTAAAATCGGCTCACTCTATCAAAAGTTATTGTAATTTTAATGCCGACGCGACTTAAGTAAGAGAGAAAAGTAGAGAAGTAAATGGATTCAATATATTCAGGTGATTTTATTAGTCACTGTTTTTTTTACATTAGGTTCCACACGGACGGAGTCACGGGTAGAGGTAATCTTTAATATTTCACAATTTGAGTGACGGAGATAGAAAACACATCAAATCAATTTAAACGTGTTGTATAAATCCTGTAAACAGTATTTTCCGTTTCAGTTTTGGTTTTATATTTTAGAACTACTGTTAAACCAGCATTAGATTATGAAGGACGATTAACCGTGCTCCGTCAAGTAAAAACATTGTGTACGAGTGGACGGACTTCAAAGGAAAAGTTGGCTAAGAATAAAAAAATCTCGCTTGAATCTTGGAGGTTTTTATTTTATTTTTATCATTAATTTAATTACCACAGAGTTGGTAAATTAGGCCGTGTGATGAATTATGGACGTGCTGGATGTGATAAGATTGGATGGTTGCCCATCGGATGGCTTGTATTTTTTTTTTGGCACCCGCCCTTTCAAGTTATTGCTGCCATTGTCGAGTAGACAATACTATTACAAATGTCCTGCAATAATTTTAATGTTCTAACAAGATGGTGGCCCCTTGCTACAACTTTTAGGTGTGTTTTTGTCGCATCTCAGAATCCATGCACCGTGTTATTATTTTTCATCCACTTCACCTATGCACAATAACCGAACTAAATTACGTAAAATACCATCAAAATTCCAAATAACACAAGACTATGAATAAAATATATAGTCCACTACAGGACATACTAAGATTCCGCCAAAAGCTCCTATTGGAATTTTCTTTTCCATCAATCCGTCTCGTAATAGCATTTGCCATTGTCAAAGTTCAAATTCAACGAATGCTGTAAGTGGAGTTAAATTTTGTCTCGTTTAATGTTCATAATATTTTTCAGTGTCTAAGCTACTGCATACGTTATTTTGAAGCTGAGACAGACGATTTCATACATTTCTGGTTAAATATCACATGATTATCATAAATCATTTATCACACTAGATATATTAATCCAAAAACGTTTGCCACATATCGCATATTATATTTCGCAGAATTCAAACGTCTGTTAGATATCCCACGAATTGTGATACATGATGTGTAATCGTAAAGACGTAAAATTCAGTTTATATTTATCTCTATTATTATTATCGAAGCCGTCTGTTTTATTATCGACTAGTTGTGCCCGCGACATCGTCTGCGTGGACAACTTATTTAAAAAATAGTGATTTATAAAATCATGTGAATATATTAAGTCCATTTACTCGTTTACTTTTCTGTCGTACTTAAGTTGTGTCGTAATTAAAATTACAATAAATTTTAATAGAAAGAACCGATTTAAATGAAACGAGAACTAAATGTTACTCGAGGATATGCTTTATGGTTTCCTTTATAACTTTTTATCGTTAAAGCAGTACTTTAGCAGGGACGCGTGTCCAAACAAACCGTCAGGCAGACAGACAGGCGGACAGACATTTCTAAAAATAATTGAAATATATTTTATTACTTACTAGCGACCCATCCCAGTCTCGGACGGGTACAATGTAGATATCCATTTTAATGAAATACTTTTAAGGACAGTATTTGATCTACGTGACATGTACAACACATGTAATGTATGTAATTGGATAAGGAATAATACTGTATTGTATAAAAATATCTTGGTAAATAACACAATATTTTTTGTAATATGATAAAAACGGTTACTGTGGGTTATCCTTTAGAGATAAATATATACCATCGGGAACTTTTTTATCGACATTTTTAAAATATACAATCCCGTAGTACATTAATTTGATCTATCTCGTAAGGTTTAGCCAGCATTTACGATTTAAGCGCAAAAAAATATGATTGTTACATCATGTAATGTAATGTAATCATGTACATACAAGACTTTGAATTTTTATTTGTTATTACTATATTATGTATGTGTTATTATACATATAAACCTTCCTCTTGAATCACTCTATCTATTGCTGGAAACTGTATTAAAATCTGTTGAATAGTTTAAAAGATCTAAGGCAACAGACAGCAGAAGCGACTTCATTTTATATTATGTAAAGATTCCTAGACAGCTGCATCACTTTTTTTCACAAAAATCTAAAAAGTACGGACACGTTACATTTACATTCTTATTATATGTATAGATAGAGTTAACGATTGAAATGTATTGGACCGTTATGATTATCGATTGTAATAGACGCAGTCAATGTTCATAATTCTCGAATGTGTAGTCGCCTTACATTGTATAATAGAAAAAGATAAGCAACCTTTGAAGTAACTTATTAAGACGTCGCTGTCTTAATTATACCTGGGGCGTATATATAAATAAAAATGTGTTAAAAGTTTCTCCGTAATTGTATTTAATTGGTATTGTTTTGCAAAGATGCTAGTATGTAATAAGAGATTCTATTGGCTGTGTAGGTTACACAGAAATGTTATTTACTCGTTTTAGTTTTAGTAGAATGGAAAATCCCGGTAAGAATCCCTGAAGGCACCTGAATTAACCAACGTCGCAAAGGATGAAGTTTTTAAATCAATTGTATTTTTTATTTTGTGTTTTGTTTTGCTTATAGTATAGATAGAATAGAGAGATAGAGCCAGTACAGATATGTTCCAGCAGCAGCACTTAAAAGCCACTCTTTCAAGGGTTTGTGTGTTTACTATCTTCGACCTCAATGCCAATTAACATACGGTGAGATTCTGGTAAAATTTAAAAAAGTTTTTCCGTGAAAAACATTCAGATATGCCAACATCGTTGATAGGTCGGTGTTGCAGTTTATCGACCTCCGATCTACCAACAACCATTTATATATTTCAGTCATACCGATAAAAGTTTACACGAAAAATTGTTACAACATAATAAACGATAGTTTTACAACGTTTTAAAAGCCAACCGGGAGCGTTCCGCGCAGCAGCGTACCGCGAACCGAGCCAAAAATTTTACAAAGATTTATAAACAAACTTGCCTCGAACCATATCGGTTTAGTCGACACTGATTTACCTTGTTTTCTACAAATAAATACACGTGTAATGAAAGAAATAGTAGGGTAACTTCTATATATATATATATATATATATATATATTGGGGAAAATTTATTTGGGATTTAATAGGGTTGGGTATAGGGGGTATTGGGAAAAAGGAAAAAAAAAAAAAAAATAAAATTTAAAAAAATTTAAATTAAATTAAAAAAAATTAAAATTAAAAAAAAAAATAAAAAAAATAAAAAATAAAAAGAGGGGAAGGGAATTTTATTTAAACACCAAAAAAAAAAAACTATAAAAAAGCCAAACACCCTTTCTCAAAAAAAACCCAAAAAAAGGCCTTAAAAAAAAAGGGCGGACCGGGGCAGCTCTGAGGTTATTAAAAATAAAAAACTTTAAAAAAAAAAAAAAAAAAAAAAAAAAAAAAAAAAAAAAAAAAAAAAAAAAAATAAAAAAAAAAAAAACCAAAAAACCCCACGGGAAATTAAAAAAAAAAAAAAAAAAAAAAAAAAAAAAAAAAAAAAAAAAAAAAAAAAAAAAAAAAAAAAAAAAAAAAAAAAAAAAAAATATATATATATACATATATATTAATATCATAGGTGACAAACGAATTGGTTTGTCACCTGATGTTAACTAACCACAACCGTCCATAGACACTTGCAACACCAAGGGAGTCGCAAGTGCGTTGCCAGCCTGTGTTTGAGGGAGGGGAAGTGGGTCTCCGGCGCTCTCACTGACCGAACGAAATGAACAATGCAAACACTGTTACTTCACGTCGGTGTTTCTGTGAGAGGGTGGTACTACCCCGGACGAGCCGACTCATTCATGCTGTAACTAGTAATAAGTACACCATGATAATTGATGTTGGTAAATATAGGCCAATAGACTTGATAAATCCCGTATTAAAATGAAATGTTGGGATCGTGTGACTTTATTACAAGACTTTCAAGATCACCCGAGTGCAAACGCATTAACCACAGTATATACAGTGAAAAACATATAATAACGGTTAACTTCTTCATGGCGTGTTTCAGGTTCAGAGAGTTTAGTACGTTAAGAGCTTTCGATTAGGGTGGAACTTTTCTTTCGTGATTTAACAATGTTTTAAGTGCTGCTCCTTTAAATTGCTTTTGCCTCTTGTATAGAATAGTTTTAATGTGGCGTATTTCAAGTGTCTGAAATATACTTGTCACATTATAGAAAAGTAAACGTCCATGTAAAATTAAATTTCCTTACATAAAACAGAAAGCAACATTTGCATATTTATTGATAAGATTATAATTTGTAAAATATTAAAATTAAAACCAGTCCTATTATATGGATCCGAATGCTGAGTCAAGAAAGAGACGGATGAGAAAAGATTATATGTGGCAGAGATGCGAATGTTAAGAGGGATGTGTGGTGTAACTAGAATGGATAAGATTAGGAATGAGTATGTCAGAGGAAGTTTGAAAATAGCACCAGTGATAGAGAAGTTGAGGAGGAATAGGTTAGCATAGCAATTGGCAATTGCAAGCAATTGGCATGCTCATGTTATGAGAAAAGATGAAAGAAGAAAGACGGATATAGGAGTAGAGAAAGACCGAAAAAGGTATGGATGGATTGTGTGAAAAACGATATGTGTATAAAGGTGTGGATACTGAGATGACATCTGACAGAGGAGAGTGGAAATATTGTGCTGACCCTACTTAGGTGGGATAAGGGTAGGAAGAAGAAGAAGATGATTCGAAAATCATTGTAATTCTTATATATTCATAAGTATTATATCTAGCCAGTTTTAGTATATGTAATATTATAGTGGACGTTACTTTGCACTTCCGCTCGGAATTGATTGGCCGCTACCACATTTCACTGCGATAATAAAGGTTTGATTTTATTTATACGAGGTGTACCTGAAAAAGTTACATTTCAAACTAGTAATAGAAATAGAGAAATATTAGTAACAAAAAAAACAACAACAAAAAAAAATTAAAAAACCGCATCCTCACTTGCCGCTTAAATCTGACAGCTGCACTGTTGATATGTGACTGTAAAATATTAAAAAATATAATTAATTAAAATATGTTGCAGATTAACATGTAACGATCATAACTGATTGAGTTTGATTGCAGTGAGACGTGGTAGCAGCCAAATCAATTCCAGGCAGAAATGCAAATTTATATACATACTATTTAATAAATATGCACTATAATATTTAATGATGGTTTTCCGTAAAGTAACGCTTTCTTCAATCAAATATTTTAGTAAATGTTTTGCTAAATTAAGTAACATAAACTCTACCTCGTACAAGGCTCGGCAACTCGCTCCAGCGTTCCATGGGTGCAATGTACTAATGTGGCGTGGGATGGGTGTTTACTTAGATCTCTTTTTTGGCGCTTTGATATGTACAATTCATCAAAGACATCAAAACTACACTAGAATCGTAGCACAAACAATTGTTTTTTCTTGCGTGCAATTTTACATATGACATATTTTCTAAGATTTGTTAAAATAATTTGCTGCAAAGGGCAATTTTGATCTACATTAAATGCTAAATGTAATTTAAGTACAAAATTGGGTAAAGATTAATACTTTATGACTTAAAATGTCTGAAATATCTGGCCAGAGAATATCAGCAATGCAGAGTTGTCGAAAGTGTGCCATAAAGAGCCCATAGACCATCAAGTGCGACGTCGATAATGGATCTGGATCACACTTTGCGAAGGGACAATAGCCTAGTTAGGATTGGGCTGGAATCCCCAAGGCAGGCGAAAACGTGGTCGATCTAGACAGACCTGTACTCGAAGATCTGTACGCGCAGAGTCTACGAAGATTGAGCTTACTTGGAGTGAGGTGAAACGTGAAGCCACCAGTAGAACGAGATGGAGAAATATCGTGTCTGCTCTCTGCTCCGACAGTTTGGAGACATAGGATCCCAAGAGAGATAGACTTAGAATATCGCTGTGAATGACCAATTTTTTTTTTAATAATATTTCATAGATAAAAATCATCATTGTGGGCTATGCTCGACATGATGATTATAATAGACATAGGCCGTCGTGGACTTTTCTGTAGTCATTTAAAAGATTTACAATCCTATACCACTTTATTTTTATGTATCTCATAAGGTTTAGCCAGCGTTTTCAATGTAACTTTTATATAATTAAAATTGTAAAAACCGTACCAAAATCTATTGCGTAGTTAAGAAGAAGTAAGGTAACATAAGTAAGACGTAAATAGCGACTTTTTTAATGATATTTATTATTATATTATATGTGTAGTATTGGGTATTTAATTTTGATATCGTTACGACATCGCTGTTAGGCTTCTTTTTTATCAAAGCCTGTAGTAATTGTCACGTGGTACTGTAATAACTCGCAGAGAAAAATATACTGTTAGTTATTGTTATTTTTAAATTATCAAATTGTGTTACTTGACTCTATATTTTATAATATTGGTGGTATTTTACGTAATATAGTTCGACTATTGTGGACAAGTGAAGTGGATGAGATATAATACCACGAAGCATGACTTCAGAGATGCTATATAATCTCCATGAAAACTTTTTTTTTTTTTTTTATTGTAGCTCGGCAAAGTGACTGTACTGTGCCTGATGGTAAGCACAGTACAATCCAAAAACAATGGCGACCACCGAAAGACATACTATCCATCGCCGGTCGCCGCTGTCATGCCGGCCTGAAAGCGACCCAGTCAGGGACAGCCCCCCCCCCCTTCCCCCGGTTGCTGGATATACACCGGCTGATCCCGGAACGCGACACGCCCAAACGTGCCACTATGGCGGGTGTTCCATCTGGTGTACGGTGGTCGCAATCCAGTCGAGTACAGACACCCTACCACCCCGCAACTAACTAACTAGGAAGTCACCATCCTCTTAGAACATTGAAATTATCACAAGGCACTTGTAATATTATTCTCAACTCTACAATGGCAGTAATAATCTAGAAGATTTGTTGCCAAAAATAAGGGAAAAGAAAAAGTTATTAAATTAGATTATTGATAAAGAAATCAGGAAGACATGGTAACACCAACACTTTTCTACTTCAAACTTTCATCAAATTTGTGAACGAAGACTAGCAATTCTCAAAGTATTTATCGAACAGCTATTACGTAATCGGCTGCCGGAAGCGGTGTGTAACTAAAGCAAATATGGCGGGCGGAAGCGGGTCGTAAGTCACGCCACAATTCCCGGTCGACTTCCGGATGAAGTTGATTCATGAAGAGACGAGACGAGTCGGCGCTTTGGCTTGTTTGCCCTTGCTTTTTCTATGATCATAATTAATGTACAGGCTGCTTAATTTTAAAACGCCTATGAGTTAATTTTTTTAAACTTTATATGTTAGTATATTTAAAACCATCCGAAGGACTACAATCTTAAGTCAGTGATTCGATTATCACTCCTAAGTTGGTGAGGCTCATGTACAAATAAAATGTAAAACTTATTTTACTAATATTGTTAGAGTATATATACATCACAAGACCAAATCGTGTTACCGATCTGTCAGACAATAAATCCACGGACCAGTAAACGAGCTTTACTGTCAAAAGTTTGTAAAGATCACTAAGTAAGTGACACTCGTGATGAAAGTATCTGTCTTTCTGAGGCTTTCTGTATAAAAACAAAACAAATACAATTAATAATTGAGAAATATAATTGGAATGTTAAAACAGAAAAAAATACAGGTAAAATGTTCATAAATGTATTACTAGTGTCTAGAGTCAATAAAACATTTTGAGCTTTGAATTTTGATTTGAAATTAAACGCTACGGAAAAATAACAGGAACATTTTTGTATAGAAGATTTATACTTCTGGCTTGTTCATCCTAGAAACTTCAAACTATTCTCTTAACCATAAGTGCAAGGTTTCAAACTGTGGACACAAACACTTTTATAACCAAAGTTTTTCGCTCGTACGACTATTTCACAAACAATGAATCTATCGATAGGCTGCTAGAGTACTACTACTTCATGGGGTCGAAAATTTATTTACTACCCAAATCCCATAGATATTAAGAACAATATCACATGACAAAACATCATATGACAGGAGTACAAACTTTATGAGCATCGGGCTCTCTCACGAGCGTTTATAAATTAAAACATGTTACCTTCAATCGATAAGCATGACAACTATTTCTACAGAGTCGAGAATATAGGCGGAAAATTAAACGCCAGTTCCTGTATCAAATGATGCATTGCCCGAAAGCGATGATAGATCAAAAGTTTCTCTTGGGGTTTGTTATTTGTGTTTTACGTTGTCAATATTTTTCACTTATTATAAGTTTTAATGCATTGAAAAATCTTAATTTCAGGAAATAACACCTGTTTTTTTCTACGTGATAAAGGAAATTATGAATGTTCTTTTAAAATATAAGCGTATAAGTGAATAGATACACATATGGAATCAAATAAGACGAAATAACTAAATACTACATATAACAGTAAATGAATATTGAGAAGTGAAGAAAAAAGTTGAAATCCATGACGCTAGCAACGAAATTAATGAGTCTGTAAATAAAGAATACGAGAACGGAGAAATGGAAGTTTATCCTTCGATGTCGCCAAAGCCTTCGATAAGGTCTAGCATGGAGGGCTCATCCATAAATTATGTAAATCTCACGTACCCGATAAGTTAATTCATATTATCCACGATTATCTCACTGATAGGACTTTCCGCTTTAGAGTGGATACGATACGCTCAGGTGTGCCACAGGGCTCCATACTCGCGCCCTCGCTTTTCAGTCTGTTCATCAGTGACCTACCTCGGTCTAAACGGGTCGAGGTAGGTTGCTATGCTGACGATACCGTTATTTACACTTCCAGCTTGCGATCGGACTTTCTTAGGAAGCGTATCGAAAAGGCCGTTTGCACACTCGGTGAATGGTTTCGTCGATGGCGCATAGAAGTTAATCCTGATAAGAGCGCCGCGATACTCTTCGATCCTTTACGACGTAGTAATAACCTCGAGCCCATCAGGCTATACGGAACCGATATACCTTGGGCCGACGAGGTCAAATATCTCGGTGTTACATTAGATAAACATTTAAATTTCGAGTCACATATAGATAGAGTGCGAAACAAAGCCGCTATGGTCTTGGGTCGCCTCCATCCGTTGCTTTGTCATAGGAGTAAGATGTCCCTCAGACACAAGCTCACTTTGTATAAGACGTGTATCCGTCCCGTGATGACATATAGCAGTCTCGTTTTTGCGTATATGTCGAAAGATAATTTTCATAAGTTGCAGGTTCTTCAAAACCGCGTTTTACGTAAAGTAACCGGTGCCTCGTGGTACATCCGGAGAGTTGATCTACATAGGGACCTAGAGATGCCTTCTATCTGGGCATATGTAAAATCACT
Source organism: Antheraea yamamai (assembly GCA_036509395.1). NCBI lineage: Eukaryota > Metazoa > Arthropoda > Insecta > Lepidoptera > Saturniidae > Antheraea > Antheraea yamamai. The sequence continues at coordinate 20,860,452 of AP028445.1, forward strand.
TACGATTAGTTATTTTGAAAAAGCCGCGAATCATCCCAGTCCGTTAGTGGTATCCGCCACAAAATACGAACCCGTACCAACCGCTGTGCGTTGTAAAAGACGTCCGCGACATATTTTTACCGACCCTCCCGATGAAATAACGGCAGTGAACGATCAGTACCAGCCTGTCTCTCAAAACAGAGCGTGCTCACGCCCACGCCCGCGTAACCACAGATCTCGCCGCCGTGTTCTGGGGGTAAATTTCGCTCCCGCACACCAGACTAGGCCCCCCTCGGCAGCGGCTCAAACCTAGGTCCGTTCCCTCGGCGTGGAGCCCTTGAGTACGCTGCTTGCGCGATACAGTGACACAAAATCTTACATCACTGCGACAACATTACACATATCACCTCCACGCACGTGCACGCATACACGCTTACACATGCAAGTGGAAGGGTTTTATTTATTTTTTTCCCTTATCAAACTGAAATAGTTTAGAATATTATCCGATACGAAATATATATAAGAGTTGTTGAGGTATGTATGCCTGGTATACATATATGTTTCAACAACTCATATAGGTATGAATAGTTAGCTTAGGTTAGCTCAGATAGGTCGCGAATTGCAGGTATCAGGCAACAGCCAAAGCCGAGGTGTGCCGCGCACCCTTGAGCTAGTTGTCAAAATAAAATCGGCTGAGTGCCTTAAGCGCTCGCCTTAGTAGTCCGGTGAAGCTGTTAAGACCTTGCTTGGTCAATAGCGTAGTTAGTTCGAAGAAAAAAAGGAAGTTTATTACGAATTTTGATGGTATTTAAGAATAGGATAAAGATTTCTTTTATTTTTATACTGCTAATTTTGGTTCTCCCATATTTTAGCCATTTGTTAACGTTGCTATTGTAGATAATGCACTGTGCCGAGAACAGCATCGAAATATAGTCGTTGATAAGTAGCATGAGAAGTAGTTGCCAGAACATTGGTATCTGTCACAGAATCTTGGTTGAACCCTGTTCGGGTGAAGCTAAGATGCTGTATGACTTGGAATTATATCTCATCAGCGACTCTCCTGATGGAGTTAGAAAGATTAGGAATAATGGGGCTGATATGTTCTGTGGAATAAAAGCCCCTATAAAAACGTTGCTATTGTAAATGTATGAAGGAAAACTTCTAATTAATTTTCGATAATTTATACTCAGCTTTTGATTACATTCATAAATTATCAATTTATTGAATTAGTAGATGTATTTATTTAATATTTATATTTAAACAGAACACCGTTTAATTCTGTATCTTGTGAAATGTTATAAGCACGTGAATTTCTAGCATAATAGCAAATACGATTGCCTTCATAAATTCCTAAAATTGTGTCTTTACGTAATCGTCTAATAGCCCATGGAGAATATTCAGCCATATTTCGTGTCGCTCCGTCTAATTTGGCAATAAAATACTTACATCTAAAAGTAATAACAAATAACCATTTTTATTACAATCTTTTTCATTCCGTAAGTCCAGTCCAAATACAGAATCCACATTTAGGCTCAATAAAACCAAAATTAAAGTATCCTCGTAAAAATAACAACCATATAGTTACAAGCCTCACTCGAAAGATATTCCGCTGACTTCAATATCTGCGAAACTCTCCGGGAAACGTCTTTAATAACTTTTTGATAATGATATAGGGGTGCGTTTTTTTCTTTCCCCTATACGATGAAAGTTTAACTGAATTTACTGCCACTTTGTGCTCGTCATATTTCATAAAAGTATGCATGGTTTATTGGTGAGATGTGATGAGCATTTCTAAATCTTTCATGCCTATTTATCTTTGAGATGTTTATTATAGACTGAGCTGTCTTTATTTATTCACTATCTGATGGAGCTACGTTATAGGTATATTTATGTTAGTTTATGAGAACTAAGTGATTTGAGTTAGTTTTGTTCAGTCGTTAATTTCTTGAATTGTGACTTTTAAATTACTATTTCCAACCTATATATAATTCCTTTTGTGACAATGTTCTTTATTGTTGCACGACAAAGTCACAGTATAGTTTGCATTATTTTTTATAACTTTTCTAAATCAATCATATCTACTGGTATAAAATTGTGCGGTTAAGAGTCTATGATTTACGTTTTCAATATCATAATATACATAATTAAATCCGACAAAGAGAACAGACGATATTTCACATGGGGAATATATGTAAATGTGCACCACATTGGTCCCGAAAACTTGGCTTCTCTTAGTACGTACTGTGTCACATAAATCAGACTTATGTAAACGGTTTTTGTGGAAAAAAATAAGGAAAGAATAAGTCGAAGGCTTTTTCTGTGATATGAATTATATTGTTTCTTCGCTATAACTTAGTTCTTAAGTTAACCGCTCTATTTAACTTGAGGTTATCGTGTATTTACTATGTATTTTATTTGCGATATGCATCCGAAATACTCCAAACGATTTGTAAATACATACAATATCTGATCCATTATTTGGAATTCAGATATTACAGTAGATCAATCAAGAATACTTTATTATTACTGTTAGGCTCTAAGATTTTGCTTATGACCGTCAAAACTACCACTGGTTCCGACAAACAACCCAGTCATCGAGAAGAACCGGTAAAAAACTCGATCTGGTTTATCTTTTCATGATACATATTTTTACAAACATAGATAGTTAAATTCGTTTTTGGTGGATGCACAGAGATGGTCGTCATTTCCTGACGTGACTATCGGTTACATATTGATCCACTCTATAATAGCCTTTCGACATTATAACCCGTTTGACATGGTGCTAGAACTCACTATCCGGCAAATCGGTAATGTGCTTTGGGACTTTGTTATAAAACCTAACACTATTACTTAAAGACTGTTATTGGTTTTAGTGAACCTGAAACATGGAATGGCCAATTTGTTATTGCCTGTAGTACGTAAATTATATTGGCATATTATTAAATACAACTTATATAAATTTTTGCGGACATACATTACATTATAAAGAATGTATTGGGAGGGCAAAGTCGCAATCATGAGGTAGTATTTAATCACAATCAAGTGGCAAAATAAGCTGACTCTTTCAAATAAATGAAAACATAAACGTAAAACAAGAAGCAAGACAACCAATCAAATCAGAAGTAGCTCGCAAGAACTTTCCTGTTTTATTATATCCGCAAACACGAGTGTCGAGATGTCGCGGATGTGAAGCAGACGAACAATATTTATGTGGTTAAAATTATGCGAGCTTAAACTTTAAGTCTATGAGGATAAGGTCTAATAAATTGCAGATATCGCATAATATACTACACGGACGGTTATAGCCTTGTAACAGAGTTTGAAGGTAAGATTGTTTTATTCCTTACTTATAAATTTCCTTTCAATCGCTTTGTTGTAGTTGAAGAAGTGATGATGAGTTGGTTCATATGCTCGAATGGGGTGAAATATGATTATACCTTTTAGCGCCTGGCTCATTAAATCCTCTAATGTTGGCTTAGTTGATAGCTTGTTCGGATACAGTGTCGATGTACGTAGGTTCGAGTCCTAATAACTGAGTCATAGCTTTGTGTTCCCGCAGCTGTTCTTAAGAGCCAGCCTTCTCTATATTTAGCGTGTTTACTATCTTAGACCACATCAGATGGATATTTAACATCAGATGAAATTGTGGTCAAACACTAACGCCTACAAAGCATAAAACAAAACGTTGTTAAGCACTTATACGAGTTACGGCAGCCGGACTTGAGAGCCAGTCATACCCTAGGATTACTCTGTTACCGTCCTTGACCTCATAGTCACTTAATGTCAGGTGCCAGAACAGGACCTTAATAACACACTTATGAAGATCACAACATTACCATAGATTCCGAAACATCCAAAAAGCCTGAAATGAACACAAATACAAATATCTTTATTTACTAGAATATTTTACATAATATAGCCTTCACTATGGCCCCAAACTAGGCAATGCCTGTATCATGGAAGCCTAATGCCTGATTACAAATTTCGCTTAATTGATGGTGGCGCATATTGGCTTATAATATTTAGAGGAATTTACATTACATTTTAAGAATTAAAGTTAAGTCAAAGAAGAAACAAAGATCATATAGATAATAACTAAGTAAATGTTAAAGTGTGAAAGAGGTAAAAGTGTGATCCGATATTTTTTTTTTTTTTTATGTCAAAAGCAGGCAAATGAACAGGTGGGTCACGTGATGTTAAGTGATCATCACCGTCCATAGACACTAGCAACACCAGGGGAGTCGCAAGTGCGTTGCCAGCCTGTGTATGGGGGAGGGGCAGGGTAAGGAGAAAGGGGACGGGAAAGAAGGTGGGCCTGCGGCGCTCTCACTGACCGAACGAAACGCAACAATGCAAGCACTGTTACTTCACGTCGGTGTTCTGTGAGAGGGTGGTACTACCCCGGACGAGCCGACCCATTCATGCTGTAACTAGTAATAGCTACAGCGTGGCTCTACCACCTTAAAAATATCAAATCAAATATCAGATATCAAAATATCAAAATATATAACTTATATTCTGTTTATTAGTCGAATATTATTTACAGCCAGCTTTTATTTTTGATCTATACCATGGGTACTGTATATTTTTCTAGTTGAAAGGTAAGGTATTAGATTTTCCTTTTTTTCGAACTGACTACGTTATTGGCCCGACGGATCTTCACAAGTTCATCGGACTACAAGTATGTAAAATTCAAAGGTGATCTGTTGAATAGTTAAGGCGTGAACAAACAAACTCACTTTCGCATTTATAATATTAGATATCAGGATTATTTTATTATATTGAATATAATATTACGTTTATAAATAAAATTGTATCCGATAGTACGGGCAGAGCGCGACAGAAATTGATTTCTTTTAAAACGTATTCTTATAACGTCATGTAGGCTACATATCCCCTTCAGTGTCATAAACCGTAACAAGTCAGAGCGAGTCACAATGCCAGCTTTTCTATGTCGGATGATTTATAAGTTATAAACCGGTATCAGTATTACCGGTATCGGTAATAGGAACAATCAACACACAATAAATAGATTCTGTATACTTTACGAATCTCCTTTAATAGTATTCTGATTAATTTCTCTAAAGAAAACCGGTATCCAAGATTGTTTGTGTTTCAAAATCCGTAATTTATAATTAAACGCGTAAGTCTTGTAACAATTTTCAATTGTACATTTTCTTTCAGCGGAACACCAACGGATTAAACTGGAAGGCGCTGGTCTATTTTACCTTAACCCATCGTTGGGTCTTACCTAGTGAGTTCCATTTTAAGCTCTTATATCAAACTTAAAGACTTTAAGCTAATGCTGTTTGGTTCGCTCACGTTGTCAATTTCTTGTGAAGTGATGTATTTTAGAAAGACTAACTGATTAAAAAATATATATAATTGCATTTAGGAACGTAGACCCTTCAAGGCCCTATTGAAAATTACGATTATAAAGATTATTAATCATTATGATTGTCTCGACTATTTATTTTTAATATTATTTTGGTTACACTGATGTGTTTTGAGACAATTATCCCTAGTAGTTTGTGGCAATGTGACCGAAGATGGCCATGGTTTGTAATTATTAATTGTTGCAAAAATATTTTAATTACAGCTAACTTGTCCATAATTGTGTGCAAAATATTATGTAGATTTTCTATTTTTAGTTGAATTTAGGTGAAGGATTGATACCGTTGATGTCCTTTTCATTTTGTACGGTACGATAATAAACTGAAAGTAAATAAATGTAAAAAGGGAAATTGTATTATTATATACGGTAAATAATTTTATTATCTCTTTATTTATTGAAGGGTGTATTCACTAACTACATAAAGTAACAATCAATTGAGCATTATATTAATCAATATAAATAAGTAAATAATAAAAAATCTTAGTCACTGACAGAATTATTTTAACAACCAATTCAGATAAAGTATGAACATTATTAGTTCTGAAATTGCAAACATTCATAAGATAATTCTGTAAACAAATCTTTATAAAACTCCAAGAGTGGCAGGAATCATATTTTTTTTTTTTTTTTTTTTATAAAGGGAAAGAAAAAAAAGGAGAAGAAAGAAAAAAAACCCCCCAAAAAAAAAAAAAAAAAAAGAAGGGAGAATCGGCCAAGGGGGGGGGGGGGGGGGGGGGGGGGGGGGGGGGGGGGGGGAAGGAGGGGAGGGGGGGGGGGGGGGGGGTTCGAAAATGAAAGGCCAAAGGAAAAAACTGGCTAAGTAACATTTACAAAACTTTACAGGAGAGACAATTTAAATTTTCAAAGCCTTTTATAGTGAACTTGAATACATTAGAATGAATGATTTTTAAAGGAAATTTTATACGTTATATGTATTTGGAATTGTTTTCTGTATAAAGTATACCTAATAATAATAATAACCGACGCGGTCAAGTCACGGACTTAGCTAATAACTAATTATTCACTATTGAAGAAGAAATACAGTAACAACAAAAATGTGACACAGCGCGTTTTACATTTGTTTTAGATAGTCATCGTCATCATATATATTAATACGTGAAGCCAAAACTTTGTATCCCTTTTTGAAAGAAATGCGCGAACGGGTGAATGTGAAATTTGGCATAGTTAAAGTTTATATGGAGGAGAAGTGCAGAAAGCTATTTATTTTATATAAAATGCATTATAAGTACATTAAATTAATTAAAATATGCATTACTCACACTACTGCTCCAATTTTATACAACATATAATACACATATAAATGGAAAAGTCATTATGACATCCATCAAAATGTCCGTCACTCTTACGTTCCATTATTTTACCTTTTCAATATTTTTAACATGACTGACGTCGCATGCCTTACATGCCCTTTGAAATCAACTGGTCAAATTGTAGGTTAATTTTATAATAATATAATATGTAAATTCATAATTTAAATAATTATATTTAGTAAATTTATGGAACCACTGAAATAATGATTATTCTATTTGGTCTCATTGAATATCAAAAATTTTAGGTGACAGGACTTTTTTTTTTTTTTTAACGTGGGGAAATCCCTTATGGATACCCACCCTCCCGTGGGGAGAGAGTAGGGTTATGTCCAAAGTCGCACGGACTAAAACCCCACGTGTGTACCGTACAGACTTTTTTGTGGGGGCGGCAAGGGATCGTTCAAGCTAATCAACCTTGTAGAGCCGCCCCCACGGTCCGCCCGGCGGAAGGTGACCGCCGGGCTCCTACCTATAGAGGGACAGACCGGGTACACGCCGGCTGCCCCCCCTCGTCCGCCGGACCTGTGCAATGAGGAGATGGGCCTTCCCGTGCCCTTCCCCTCGGGTTCGGCTACGATGGCAGGAGGATGTTGGGCAAAGCGCCGCCTCCTCCTGCCAAAATCCTCCGTTGGCGGAGACGGCCACTTAGCGGGTCTGCCTCGCGGGCCCTCTCCTCCGCCTCCTATCTGCGTATAGATGACCTCCTCGCAGAGGGAGGCCATCGCTGGGCCAAGCACTGTTCGCTGCCGAGCATGGCCGAAACCACGCTCGGCAGCGATAAGTCCGGTCCTACCGCCGCCGCTAGAATTCGGCGCTGCTCTCCCCACGCAGCACACTCAGACAGAGTGTGCTGCGCGGTATCTTCGTCAGCGCCGCACTCGTGGCAGGCGGCGGTCGGCTCCCTGCGCGCAATCTGGTGCAGGTACCACCCGAAACAACCGTGTCCGGTGAGTACCTGCACCAGTCGGAACGTCGGAACGTCAGGGAGCCCCACTCCCTACCAATCCACTCCCGCAGGACCGGGCGGACGGCGTCTACGGTAAACCGCCCGAACCGCTCGTCCGCCAGGTCCTGCTTCCATCTTTCGACGGCGTCTCCCCTGAGACGTATGATAATAGAAGTATACAAAAGAACCCGAATAAAGTTGAAACTTTAAAAAATCAATGAATTATGGTCGAATGTCGACCACTGGGCGCCCACTAGTATTATGAAATGAGTATCTTTCTGGCCATAAACTAGAAAAAATCAATTCAGTAAAATATATAACTTAGCCAGTTTTTTACTTTAGCCCTTCAAATATGAGACAAATAATCGATACATTATAATGGTTGAAAACAAGTTATCAAATAGCAGATAATTAATCATTAATTCCAGAATGTTGATATTAATGAATAGTTCCTTTGAAGTGGCACCGAAGGTCATGAACCGATGATACGCCTTCCGACGTAATAACTTTCTTAGACTTAATTAAACTTGTCTCCGGGGATTTAGTTCCATGATTTACCGATCTCGTGGTGCACGAACTTTAGTTGTGAAATTAATTTTCCTAGTTTTAAGTCCGACAATGATACGACAGTACGGAATCCCATTGTTCTTGTTTAGGTGATTATATATATTGCAAGTAACTGTACCAAAAACTTAAATTGAACCCACGCTATGAACGATTTTATGGTCTTTACCTATGAAATTGCCGTTTTGTATGAAAAAATTTAAACGAATTTTTTTCATGTATTTTTAGCTGTTTGTATGTTTATTTGTATTGTATTGTATGTTAAAGCTGCTGCTAATTCAGCCGTAGATTGTGTATCATCAGCTTCCACAATCGCCTTTAATTCGTCATTGTCGACCAAAGTCTTCGGACGATCGCGAGGTTCATTTTTCAGGTCGAAATTCCCAGAACGGAAGCGAGCAAACCAATAACAGGTGGTGCGTTGGTTTGTAGTGTTAGCTCCGTAAATGTCGTTGATGTTGCGTGCCGCTTGTGCCGCGTTGCTGCCACGACGGTACTCATATTCCATAATTACTCGAATTTTCAACGTATCCATGATGATAAAAAAGATTGAAATGCGATGAAAATGTAACACTAATCAATAAACAAATGACTACTTTTGGAAAAAGAATTCCATGTTTTTAAAATAAAATTAATTTGAAATTAGAATTCTTAGCCAAACAAAAATTATTTTGATTTGAAATGACTAGTACTGCAGAACGGCAATTTCATAGGTAAAAACCTATTATTTTGAGGTGGGTTATGAAGTGCGCAGGTTGTCCGTCCTCAGTGTCTGTTCTTTACTGAGTTGGCTTTTTTGACTTGGGCATCGTTCAAATCGTTAGCTTCTAGCCTAAAATTATTTGAGATGAAAACAATTCGTTACTGTTTAGTTTTTTTTATGTCAAAAGCAGGCAAACGAACAGGTAGGTCACCTGATGTTAAGTGATCACCATCCATAGACACTAGCAACACTAGGGGAGTCGCAAGTGCGTTGCCAGCCTGTGTATCTGTATCCTGTGGGAGGGGTAGGGAAAGGAGAAAGGGGAAGGAAAAGGGGGGAAGGAGGTGGGCCTCCGGCGCTCTCACTGGCCGAACGAAACGCAACAATGCAAGCACTATTACTTCACGTCGGTGTTCTGTGAGAGGGTCGTACTACCCCGGGCGAGCCGACACATTCGTGCTGTAACTAGTAATAGCTACAGCGTGGTTTTACCACCTTCAAAAAGTAACGCCTTCATTAATCAAGTAGACTGTACTTCTGTAATGTGAATGCTTCTTTAGCTAATTATTTCCAACCAATCACGTACGCTTGTCTTGTATTCATTCTGTTCCGTGAATAATAGTTGAGTAAAATTAAAACGACTAATTTCACGCACCTAACAGAACAATGTTATCTTCAAAATCTCCCCATAAAAGGGTAAATAATGAAAAGTGCTATTAAAAGTTTCCTGAAGCCGAAAATTACAAGAATTAAACGTAACAATTCTAATATAGTTTAAACATGTACAGGCTGTGTTTCATTACGCGTAACGTAATTTTATACTAATGTTCTTGAACTGGCGTCAGGATAACTACTTAACTAATGAAAACATACGAAGTGTTATTTTATGATGTACCGCTATCACTTAGGATAACTTTTTCAATACGATACGACGATACGACTATGCAATATCGTTCAATGTACATTCAAATATTTTATTAATATTATAAACCCGAAAGTTTGTGAAGATGGATGATTATTTTTTACTCTTTCTCACAAAAACTACAAAACGCAATTTGATAAAATGTTATGGTGATATAGTTTATAAATCAAAATAATATATACTTAGACTGTAATTTATAAAGATATTGTTTAAATTGCTCAGAATATAATAGTAATAAATGAATTTGATAATATCCATTATGTAGAGCCATCATGACACGTTTTGCATAAACCGTTACAATTACGCGAATAAAATATATGGTGTCATTATTTATAAAGAACACACACGAACACTAACATAGACGAAGTCGCGAGCGGCTGCTAGTTAATAATCAAATCAAATCGAAACCGAATACCTTAAACATCAAACACTATAATGCAACTATGAATATAGTTACATAACATGTGTGGAAATGTAAACGTTCTGACGATTCATATAAGAATTTCCACTGCCGTAGTTTCCAGACATATAATATAGCTGGTCAATAGATGTTAACACGAACAAAGCTAGTCACACAAAAACAAACATTAGGTCAATAGTACTATCGCTTGGTCCATAGCCAAGGTGGTAGAGCCACGCTGTAGCTATTACTGGTTTCAGCATGAATGGGTCGGCTCACTCGGATTAGTACCACCCTCTCACAGAAAACCGACGTGAAGTAACAGTGCTTGCATTGTTGCGTTTCGTTCGGTCAGTGAGAGCTCCGGAGGCCCTCCTCCCCTCCCCTTCCCCGTTCCCTCTCACCCTCCTCCGTCCTCCCTCCCTCCAAACACAGGCTGGCAACGCACTTGCGACTCCTCTGGTGTTGCAAGTGTCTATGGATGGTGGTAATCACTTAACATCAGGTGACCCACCTGTTCGTTTGCCTCCTATGATATAAAAAAGCCTGGTTTAAATAATCACAACGACATATATACGTATTTCCGCCTACATAAATTACGTTTACACTTTCAAATATGTATTTAAACCAGAGCCAAGAATTTTTCCGTGTTATTACAAAAAAGTTAAATACGTATTAAATACTTGGTTTAAAAAAGTTTCCTAATAATTGCACCGCGCTGGCTCGAGGCAAGTTCGCGTTATCCTTTTTCACAAGTCTAAGCAAACGTAACCAAAGCTAGACAAAAGAGCAAGATGGCGAAAATTCAGAGACCGCGGTGCGTTTATTTATTTATTTATTTACACTTTATGCGTTAAATACGCAATGGCGGACTTAATGCCTAAGGCATTCTCTACCAGTCAACCATTAGGTGGTGCAGAGATAAATGTCGGTAGGTGTAAAATGTGAGGTTTCAATGAAATTATGTTTAGCCTATTTAATATTACAATATATAAATAAAATATCAACACCAATATACTACATATATAATACCTATATACTACACATATACAATACATACACATAACAACATCATACATAAATATCAATACAATAAATAAAAGTATAGTTAGTCAACATCAAGTACTAAATACAGCATTAACCAGATAATTCTGCTAAATGACACTGGTAAAGCCGACGTACCCTGATTTTAAAACTGAAACGGTTAGATGACATTTAATATGATGACATTTAATATGAGACCTTTTTAAGGCCAGGGTTCAATACGTATTTAACTTTTTTGTAATAACACCGTTTAAGCCTACCTGGCTATGTACAACTTTCAAGATGAAAACCTATCTTCATGCATCTATAGGTATGTTCCAGCACCCATAGGTGTGTTCCAGCAGTTACACTCGAGAGCCAGTCCCTCTGTAGGCTTAGTGTATTTACCATCTTAGTCTACATCGTTATTTCACCTCTAGACTGTTCAAAACTATGGTTTCAGCTGAATTGACTGACAAACGAATGTAGACCTTATGATGCACTAATCAACAGACAATAGGCAGCGTAAGTTTTTAAAAAATCAATATTTATTTCAAAAATTGAAAATCTTGAACAATAACAAATAATGTAATGAAAAATTATAGTTAAAAAAATGTGATCTCCCAATTTGAGATCTGGGTCTTAAACAGTCAGCCAAGGAGCTAATTTTAGTTGAGATTATGATCAAACGCTAGAAGATATAAAGTATAAGAAAAAACCGCACTTCTTTATACTTTGTATAAAGGCAGCTATACAAACACCCACCGAGATCTGGCATGATATCTAAACATATAAACCAACCAGTGTCATGATATCTGTCTACGATGAACTCCAGAACTACTCAAGGGATCTTTGATAATTTGCTCCAGCTTGAGAGGTAGGATAGTTTATTTTTCAATTAATGGCTTCAGTATTTTTTAATTAGAAATTAAATTATTGTCAACATTTATTAATCAGTTTCATCAGAACAGATGCCGATTTAAACTATTTTGTTGACGGAAAACTGTACGACCCACTGTTATAAATATCTCATAGATGGCTTTAACTTTAATTTTGAATTTCTTTTTCAACTCTCGTTCAAGTAAAAAGCAACGCGTGGTTTGTTCAGCTAGTTTACTATAAAATTCCATTATATATATAGGATATAACCGGGAATATTCAATTTAGCGATTTAAAAACAGAAATAAACCCGTATATTCCGTTGAAATTATCGGAACCACAAAGCCAAGTTTAACGACGATACTTTGAGTCCCAAAGAATAGGTTTGGACCTTATGTGAACTACCTTTTAATTACTCTACCGACCGGGGGTTACGTGTAATTGTGTTACAAGACATATTTAACCCTTACCTGAATGTTCAGCATGACTTTATACTCGCCTCAGTCGCTCAAGCTCTATATGTTATACAAGTAAGAGGGATGGAAATATACCGTGTATAGAAAGTGTGAAGGCGAGACCGTAATGAGACTTGTTAGTTTGAAGTTGCAGACTGGCGTTGACAGATGAATTAGGTCCTCCAGTGTATTGGGATAACTAATACCGAGCCACTTTCTTAGTGGTTGTGGCAATAAGACGTTTCCGAAAAGCAATTAATGTTATATGATTAGATTTCATATATGATTAAATTATTTTTATAACTAGCAATCGTTCGTGAGTAATTCTGTTTTAACCTTTAGTTACATGATTTCTTAACACTTAACCAAATAATCATATTGCATGTTTACATGGGTTTATAAAAAAAAAGGTACACCATTTATAGTTCATTCTTGTTACATATACATACATCATTCTTGTTTTTTTAATTTAAACTTTCTATAATGATACTCCATCCGGTAAAACCGATACCTCAACATAATCTTAACAACAACATATAAAAAAGCGTGTTGATAGTTAGATATATGTATATATTTTATTTATTTATTTCGTTTGAATGCCTCAAGCTTTCACGTCTTAAATACTTAACCTATCTTGAAATATACCTAACTCATCTTGAAATTTTGCATAAATATTACAGAGGTACAGAAAACAGAATATGAATTGGTTGTCATGCAGAACATCTGTTAAATCATGTTCGCTCATAATCTGACAATTGGACATATAGTTACATATGTTTATATCCTCTTTTAGCTTCAGTATTCTATAAGAAACACTGTTAAGCACTAGAAATCTAAGAATATGTATGGTGCATCACGGTACCAAAGGGGCTTAATTTATTCATTATAATAATTTGAAAGTGGCGGAACAAACTGCATCACCTAAGTGTTTTTTCTTCTTCAGCCAGCATTAATCGGATACGTTAATTATTATTAGCGATCCATTAGTTGTATAACTTTTTTTAATAACTGTGCTTACTTAGTGTAGTTACTAATACCATTTTTATATAACAGACCTGCGAATATGTTTAACGAAAACAAAAAATAATTTTCCATCAGTCGATCTATTTTCAGTAGCGCAGTTTCCGGAGCGAATCTGAAACGATTATTTTCAGTTTGTTTTTCTACACTTCCACTGTGAGATCGAAGCGATGAGCTGTCTCTTGGCATAATTTTATTTCTGTTTCGTTTTTGACATTGAGTGTTATTACAAATTTATTTGTCTCATATTAAACTCCACGGACGAATATATTTTTTTAAATTCTTACTTGATTTACGCAGTACTTTAATGATTTTAATCCGTTATTATGTCATTATTGAACCACATTCGATATACGCCTAAAGTAAAATAATTCTTTCAAAGCTAATTTTTTCTGATATTGTGTGGGGGCCTCGATTACTCGCTAGAACATCTCGTCTTATACAACGGGTCCAAAATGCTTGTTCACGTTTCTGCTTCACAATACCACCGATAGCACATGTCACCCCTACTATTAATAAGCATCTACTTCTAAAAATGAAAGCAAGGCGTAAATTACATCTCGCATGTCTATTGTTTGGGGTAATTCGGTTTGAAAGACCGCAGTACCTCTATGATAAAATCAGTTGGGTAGGAAGTCAAAGAGCCTCTGAGCGTAGAATATTATCTACACAGATATTAACTCCACGTCACTCTACAGCATCCTTCAGAGGTAGTTTTCGATACAACGCTAGTAAGTGCTGGAACAATATACCACCGCCTATAAGATCTGCAACTAGTTTAATTACATTCAAAAATAAATTAAGAATATTTTTAATCGACTCCCAGGCGTGTTTCGAAAATTATAATTTGGATATCTCAGCGATATAATCTCATTACCTTTTTATTTATTCTTTATTTATCCATTAATTTATATATCTCACCTATTTAATACTTTGTTTCTTATATGAATATCTACTTATATGCATACATATACTTACATAATAAACTTCACAATTATAGTGTTATTGTAATATTATTATCATATCATAATATTATTAGATACCTAAACCCACTTGGCCACAATGGAAGATCAGCGAAGGGGTCATAAGGTGGGAGCCAGCACATACTGAATTGTCGGCCTTTGCAGTTAAACCGTGGTATAGTTTTAATAAGTTTTAACGTACATTCTTTATTCCTTTTCTATATTGTATACATCTTTGTAACTCTATTTTTCTACTATTGTGTTATCCATGTGTTTGCTGCAATAAACATATTTTCTTTCTTTCTTTCTTTACATACTATTAAACATATTAACTTTAAGAAATTAACACGTACAATGGTCTGATCATTTAACGGTTTAAAAATACCAATCAATTTGTACTAATCGAATACGGTACTTAATATTAATTTAAATCAATGGTCAATCCACCTCAATGTAAGTGGAAACATCCATTAAAATCCAAGATAAACTAAGACGCAGCATTAAGCTATAGCATTGCTGTACAATTTTATTACCATCAATATTTGTATCGGGTTTTATTTATAAAAAAGAAATACATATATAACAGACGTTCAGACAACGTCAGACGCACGCGTCTAAATATAAACGCCACGCGCGCCCACAAAATAACAATTCATAATATTTGGAATCGCGTCGTACACGCACGTTTCTTGAATCCGTGTTTTCGTGAAACATTCTCACCGTAAACTCGAAAATGGAATCTAGGACGTGAGTGAGTGTTTGTTTAGTGAGTGAAATAATGTTTTCCAATTTTAAATTACCGATATTGAAGCAGAAATCGTCGCACGAGGAACCGTTGTATTGCTATAGGAGCGTAAGGAGTAAGCCGCCTAAAACTCCGACGCTGTCACGCGCGAAACGACATCAAAGACGTAAGTTTTTACAGTTTTTGTTCTTCTCAGTCTTGTTTCGTTCCATTACTTACTACGAGCTATATCTACATACAAGGGAATTCGTATTTCATTATCAACGAACTATGTCTTAGTTATATGTTTACTTTTTCTATGGTTACAAATACCTAGATATGCACTTAGAGAGGAGATTTACCTGGAGAGATTACTAGATACTGGCCAAAGAGGAACTGGAAAATAAAGAGCTTAGAGATATGTACTCGTTACTTGGTAAACAGTCAACATCAAGTCTGGACAACAGACTGCTTGTGTACAAATGTATAATAAAACCGGTTTGGACTTATGGCGTACAACTCTGGGGATTTGCGAGTCATTCTAATGTGGAATACTCCGGTGCTACCAAAACAAAGTACTGAAGACATTAATTAATGCACCATTGTACACACGGAACACAGAAGTGCATGATTACCTCGCAATTATAACAGATAAGGAGGAAATAAAGAGGTTTTCTGTAGCCTATAAAAATAGACTGGAACACCACAGAAAATATGTGGCCACAAAATTAATACATACAAATCATTCCCTATCACGATTTAAAAGGATACGACTAGCTTTTAATCTGACATCTGACCACTCTATATAGGATGTTTTTTTTTTTTTTTTTTTTATATCATAGGAGGCAAACGAACAGGTGGGTCACCTGATGTAAGTGATCACCACCGTCCATAGACACTTGCAACACCAGGGGAGTCGCAAGTGCGTTGCCAGCCTGTGTAGGGAGGGGGGGGGGGAGGGAAGAGGAAAGTGGAAGGGGAGGGGAGGTGGGTCTCCGGCGCTCTCACTGACCGAACGAAACGCAACAATGCAAGCACTGTTACTTCACGTCGGTTTTCTGTGAGAGGGTGGTACTACCCCGGGCGAGCCGACCCATTTATGCTGAATCCAGTAATAGTTTCAGCGTGGCTCTACCACCTACCAAACAAAAACATAGATTTAAATAACAAATCTGATTAAAGCTACGGAGCTGTATGCAGACATTGAAAATAAAATAGTTACACGACGTTAAACGTTAGAACGTTAGAAGCGAGAGACGTTAGAACCTGATTGTCATATCATTTAAGTTCCTTGAGCATTGGTCAAAGTCCAACATCACAGTGGCTTCTGGCGACGAGTAAATCTCGCTATAGTTTTTAGATTGCGCTGTACTTACCACAAGAAAAAAGCCAACCAAACCAAAACATTACTTGTCCAACTAAAAAATTATAGTCACTAATGAACCCTGTTCATAGTTAAACGACTAAGGTGGTCTCGTAAAACCCTTTTATTTGTATATGCAAATACAAACAAAGCTTAATGAGGTGCGGCGTATGTAAGTTGCAAACTCTGGAATTAGATGCTTCCACTAATAAGATGCGCGTTTGAAACCAGGGATGAACGCTTTGCTGCGTATGGGCGAGACGGCGCAAACAGACGCCGCAAATTGGAACGGCGCGTCTACGGACTTAATTTGCATACGTGTAAGAACTAGTCATTATTCCAACTGTAGATACGAAGGCAGGTGTATTCGTACATGCTCGAGATTTCCAGTTTCAATTAAACCTTCAGCATCTAGCTTGCTCTTCCTACACCTGTATAACGTATATTACACACTAAAAGGAAATTGTCAGGATATCTTCATTCAATTTAAGGTTATTACACTTCTAAGAAACTACAATTTTTATAAGCGCTACACGTTCAGAGATATGTATTTTTTTTTATTTCATTTCTTTATATTTCGTATATAGACAACGCAGACGAAGTCGCATGTAACAGTTAGTATTTATTAAGATTCAATCAGCTTCTCCGTTCTTTCTAGTACAATAACGTAAACAAACATAAAATTATAAAAGATTGCTTACACAAACTTTTATAAATGCTTTTATAAAAATTGTATTATTTACAGTACACAACTATACACACTACTTACATCTGATACAAAGGTATCAACATCAACAATACTTTATTTAGTTTAGGCCCAAAGAAGGGATTGAAACAACCCAGTCATCGAGAAGAACCGGCAAAAAACTCTATCTGGTTTATTTAGAATACATTACACGTCACAATCGTTTTTAGTAGATGCACAGAGAGGAGTCAATTCCAGATATAACCATCGTTCACATATTGATCCACTAATATAATAAACGCTTAACATATGGTGCTTAAATTCACATATATAAATATAAATAAAGCCATATATCTACAGCAAAAATATATCACCAACAGAATGAAAACATCTAAACATGTTGGAATCTCCTCGGGCTAAGTAACTCCCCGGGTGGTGCTAAAGTGTGTTAAACTTTTGGCCGTTGCACCATTGGATATATTTTTGTGAACTTCGCGTCGATAAACAAAGTAGTCGAAGATTTTACTAAGAAGATACTCTATTGAACCATAGATTAAATTAGCTGCCCGATCTGGGTTCGTACGGGATTACTAACGAAGAAAATGGAGCCAAATATTTCCTTTACGATATGAATTATATAGTGTGTTAAAATAGAATCTCAAAAATTAAACGCCAATCCGTCATTTCTGTCAATATTTTTGAAATCAATGTAGTTATTTTATATACCAGTATAGTTACATTATTCCTATTCATTTATTGCAAATAATTACTACATATTATAAACCAAAGTCCTCTGCCACGTCTCTCTGTTTTTCTGTCTGTTCGCGATAAACTCAAAAACTACTGAACGGGTTTTCTTGCGGTTTTATCACCAGTAGATAAAGTGATTCATGAGGAAGGTTTAGGTATATAACTTGTCAAAGATTTTTTCTTATTATCAGGTCGGGACAATGTCTGCGGCCCTCTAGTTAACTCTAAATGCTTAACTCATATCTAGTTTTTTTCAGCATAAAACATGTTACTATTATCTTACTAACGGCAGCAGAAATGTTAAGTCTTTTGACAAATGGTTAACAATCAAATCTTAAAATGTTGAATTTGTAAACCGCTTCAAATTCAGGTTAATTTACCTAAGATTAAGTATTACCTAAATAGATAACTCATACTTAAGTAAATATATTTTTAATTATTTCCTTGCTTGTAGAAAATTACATTTAAAAAATATAAATGGTTTAGTGGAAATATTCCTGTTACAAATTACTAGAGTCTACTAAGAAATGTCCAACAGAGATCCCTATTTAAACGCGTAGTTTTGAATTAAACGGTCATTTACATAAACAGGGTTCTGTAGGTCGGTGTGCTTTAAACGGAGACCAAGTTAAGGAACGAAAGGCGGAGAGGGACTTTCAGGGAATGTCTATGACATTAACTACGTTTCAAGAGCCAAGTTTTGTACATTATTGTGAAGTGGTGTTAAGTACATGAAAAATATTAAAACTTTCTTGAACTTATGTGACGTTATAATAATAATAATCTTTATTAGCTATTTTGTTATATTTCTATAAATAAAGGGGTCCTTGCCTATTACGTTTGTGTATATCGTGTTGTAGGAAACAGTTACAAATATTATGAACATGTTACAATTTACATACCATAACATATAAGTGACCATAAATAATTATATATATTATAGCTGTATATACAGCAAATTGAGTACTGATATACATGTTTCCATATGCTTTAATTCGATGTTTTTAGTGTGTGTGTTTGTAAAGAGAAGGATGTATGGAAAAGACAATGAGCGTGTGCGTTTATAGCATTATAAAGTCGACAGTATTAGACTGATGTTTATATGTGTGCTGTGCGTAGTTGTGAGTCTTTGGTATGGGGATCACTATCTGTTTGAATTTATCTGTGAGTAAATCGGAGTTCATGATTTGATTATGAATCTTTTTTTTATATTATAAGAGGCAAACGAACAGGTGAGTCATCTGATGCTAAGTGTTCACCACTATGGACGGTTCCATAGACACTTGCAACACCAGGGGAGTCGTAAGTGCGTTGCCGGCCTGTATTTGGGGGAGGTGACAGTTGGGGAGGGGGGAGAGAAGAGGAGGTGGCTATCTGGCGCTCTCACTGACCGAACGAAACGCAACAATACAGACACTGTTACTACATGTCGGTGTTTCTGGGCGTCGGGTGGTAGTACCCCGGGCGAGCCGACCCCTTCATGCTGAAACCAGTAATAGCTTCAACGTGGCTCTACCACCTACAAACCTACTAACCTAATCCTAGCATGCTAGTTTTGATTATTTTACTAACGTGATCCCTGCTTTATGTGTGTCATAGTCATATTCTTCCATCCAACTTACTATTTTGTACTTAACTTTATAATTGCTTAGGTTTTTAAACTTGAACTTTTTATCAACTTTATTGTATACTAGCTGACCCGTGCAACTTCGTCTGCACCAAATCGGTTATTACCGGTTTCAATTGTATTTTTAAACGCAAATAATCTTAGAAAACCTAAAACCCTATTGCAGCGTTATCCAGCACTTCCAATCGTGAATCCTAACTATCCAGGGACTCACTCAAACATATACCCAGTTGGTATGTGAGAAATCTTTTAAAATAAGCCTAGAATCTGTTCGCAGCATTACCTAAAGTAGTGTCATCAAAGTGAAGATCAAAACTAACTTACATATATTGCCGATAAATGTCTTCCCAGTACCCCTTGTAACTTCATCACGTAACATACTGTAAAAGTTGAACTTTATCTACATTAAATTTCCATTTTGTTTTAGTTGTTTGTTTTATAAGAATTTGTAAAGTATACGTGAAATCTGCATTCAAATTTAATTTGGTCACATTTATTTTACTTTTGACATACAAACCACCTTTTTTACTGAGATACTGAACTTGGGATAATATACCTTTCTAACAGTGAAAGAATTTTTGAAATTGGACCAGTAGTAGGTACCAAGCATTCCTCGAAAACAAAACTTTACCACTCATTATAATATTAGTATAAATACAACATAGTAACTGCAAACAGTAGTCCGGTGAAGCTGTTAAGACCTTGCTAGGTCAATAGCGTGGTCAGTTCGAGAAAAAAAAAATAACTGCATAGACCTCAACTGATTTATTTTAATCTTAGATTCACAAACCTGAACCCAACTACTTCAAGACTCATTTAGAAAACTAATTTTATCAAATATCGAAACAACACACGTACTGATAGAACTCTAGTTGAGATTCATCTTCTACAATGCAATGTAACTATTATCTAGGTTTATGTTTTAGGAAAAAATCTTGTCACCTTTGTTTAGCAAACATTTTTTATACAATAAAATAAATGTAACAACATATAAGTGACAGTTTCGTTTACACATATTTTTTTCGTATAAGGTTGATAATTACGCATAGAAATGTCATATAGCCGTAGCTCAGTTATAACGCACTGGACATTATATGGTCCGCTGGAACCGACGGTTCGAATCCCGGCGATCTTTTTTTTGGTATTTTTTTAAAGTAGCTTAGGGAAATATAGCTTATCTTTTTAGCTAATCTGTCTGCTATATATAGCACAATGAAAATTTACCAAAATTCGTCAAAAATTTCATTAACTACAAATTTTTGACTTTCGTCCGTTATCCTGGAGAATCCCTTGCGTTTTATGAGATAAAAAGTATTCTAGATGTAACCTTGTAATATTAGTTATCACTGTGCCAAATTTCGTCAAAATTGGTTCAGTACTTTCAGAGTGGTACGTGTTCAAAGGGACAGACAAACAGGCAGATCCTGGAGAATCCCTTGCCTTTTATGAGATAAAAAGTATCCTAGATGTAATCTCGTAATATTAGTTATCACTGTGCCAAGTTTCGTCAAAATCGGTTCAGTACTTTCAGAGTGATGCGTGTTCACAGGGACAGACAGACAGACAGACAGACAGGCAGACAGACAAAAATTGTAAAAAGATTATTTTTGGCTTCTATATCGATAACAAAGTCTACCCCGATAAAAATTTTCAAAAAATATTTAATGTACAGATTTGACCTTGCTACAGTTTTATTATAGTATAGATTGTGGGCGTCATTAAATCAAAGTGCCTCCATGCAAACGTGGATCTTAAGTTTAGAATGGTATAGTTTTGAAGCCTTTTATTAGAATACTGTAGGTAAGGGACAATTTTGTGATATTTTTTTATCAATGAGTAAATAAAAATATTTCTTACTGGTAAAACTTTACTTAGACTTTAAAGGTCATCTGTGAGATGTCGAAATGGCAAAAGCCTCATCACTTTAAGAACTGTCCGTTGCGCTCGTTCTAATTCAAGCATAATTTTTTTCGTCGCACGTCCCTACGCACATGTACAGTAACTAATTATACTATTGCAAAGTGTGTAGTGAGATTTGTCAGTTTATTCGGCTTAATTCTATCAGTTTTTTTTTCTGTGGTTGGATTTAAATTAAAATACAACTCAAGATATATCGTTTCATATTCTTCTATATTAAATAGGCAATAATAAAACAATTCAGTAACTTTTTTTCTTCTGATTATCAATTTATACTTTTTATCATTATTTGTTATTAAGGTTCTGTTTTTTTTTTTTGTTAAAGATGTTTGTATAATTATTGTTTGTTGTGTGGGTGAGGGTGACGTATTGTTTTTCAACACCATCGGCGATTTGAAGTGTTTGTAAGTAGTATCTATTCATCATACTTCGCGTTCCTCTCGTCTACAACACTATATATATTTTTATGTTACTTTCAAAGCAATTTTTATCATTTAGAATAAGGAATATGAAAAATATAGATACAATAATATCCATACAATAAAACGTGAAGCTTTATACACCTTATTGCGTTTGAATTTAGACCACTGCACGGTGATTCATGTATTTTAGAAAATCACGACTGGATATACTAAAAAAACAATCCCACTTTCATAGAAAAATTAGTCGGATATGAGTGTTAGTTTAAATGTATTTCTTGTTTTATTAGGTCTTATTTTCTCTTCAGTGGCATAGGCTAGTTATACATCATATATCTTATTAAAGAGAGAGGTAACTTGAAGTCAATCGCTTGGTATGTCTTCTGTAGTACTCCTTACGATACTTTTATTTAATATTTCATAGTGTGCGGACCCTGCTACTAGGGCGCGAAAACGCTAGGAAGAAGAAGAAAAGTGTGACCTACTAATTGTAATGATAATAATTAGTCTTCAAGAAATTCAAAATGCCTTAGTAAATCATATAAGTAATTTAGAAAAGAGGGTCTAATGAAATTTACATAGCAAGTAAAAGCATGGGCCTTCGTGCATTAAGCGGACATTAAATTAAACTGGGGGGAGGTGAAGTGGGACAACGCGAAGCACCCGGGGTATGGCTAGGACGTTAAATGCATTTAAGTGCCAAGTGTAGGATAACACACGACGAGCTATAGTTGAAACAAGTATACCGCATTTAAATATTATGGTAACTGAAAAAGGAAAAAAGCTAAGTAACACTATAATCATAATATATAATTTACCTACATCGATATGTAAGTAGGATTCTACAGCCGTGTTGAGCGATAAAAAAAAATGTTATATGGGACAAACTTACGGGTTCGCGTCACCGATGATATCGAGATGCTCGTGACGTATTGTGCTCTCGTCAGACTATCGACTAGTATAGCGGCCTGTTCACGTGTAATATTAATGTTCTCTATTAAACTTGTGCAGATTATAATATGTTTAATTAATTGATAAACTTACTTTACGATATATTGATTTAAAATTCTAAAAATTCCATTGTTTTGAGTTTTTACTTCTGTCAGCAGTCCTTATGACTGGATCGACTTTTGTTGTTTAGTAACTACTGACAAGCTATGTGTAGACATATAAATAAAAAAAATTTGAAACGGTTAATTTTAGTTCCTTAACATCGACATGGCGAAGCCTTTATTTCTATAAGTCTCTATCCATCAGACTTCATACTACTTATATCTACTAATCTACAATGATCTTTGGAAAACAATACAACAATATTGAAATTTAAGGAATTAATGAATTATGGTTGACCACTGCATGACCTTGCTATGTTTGCGTGATATATATGTTTTTATAAATATGTCACAGCTAGATGATACAATTCTAAATAGCCCGAAATTATACATTATTTTGTAGACCCGCTACTCTGGTATACTCATTTCGTAATAAAAACTGCTCATTTTTTATGGAATTTAATACCATCTAAAAAACAATCGATTCCTGCAATCGCAGCGTTTGTGAAAAGAATTCTTAAGTGAATCGCTTATTATGTCAAAGTCAGATGGGAGTCACTAATGAGAATATTTTTTTTTATACTGTTGGTGGTTGCAACGGATTCTGATTTTTTTTTTCTTCGAACTGACTACACTATTGACCAAGTAAAGTCTTAATAGCTTCACCGGACTACTAAGGCGAGCGCTTAAGGCACTCAGCCGATTTTATTTTGACAACTAGCTCAAGGGTGCGCGGCACACCTCGGCTTTGGCTGTTGCCTGATACATGCAATTCCCGACCTATTTTTTTTTTTTTTTTTTTTAAGGGGGGGAAAACCTTTTTGTAAACCCCCCCCCCGGGGGGGGAGAGGGGTATTTTTTTAAAGTCAAAAAAAAAAACCCCCCAAGTAAAGACAGAAAGTTTTGTGGGGGGGGGAAGAGATAGTTTAAAAAAAAAAACATTTTAAAGCCCCCCCCCGGCCCGCCCGGGGGGGGGAGGGCCCCGGGGCTCTAAATAAAAAGAGAGAAAGAGCGGGCGCCCCCCGCCCCCCCCCCCCTGCGCGCGAGAAAAGAAAAAAGGAGGGGCGCCCCCCCCCCCCCCCTCCCGCGGGGGCGGGGGGGGGGGGAGGGAGGGGGGCGGGAAGCCCCCCCCTCCCCCCAATAATCCGTGGGGGGAGGGGACGGCCAAGAGGGGGGGCCCCCCGGCGCCCCCCCCCCCCCCTCTTTTAGAGAAAAAAAACACCCAAGGAAAGGGGGGCAAGCCCAGCCAAAGCGGCTGCGGGGCAGAAAGAAAGAAAAAAAGGACGGGAAAGAGAAAAGCCGCCGCCGCCGGCGCGGGAAGAAGGGGGTGCTCCCCCCCCAACGAAAAAAAATAAAAAGGGGTGTGCTGTGTGCTACCTCCGCCGCGCCGGGGGGGGGCGGGGGGCGGCCGGCGCGCGGGGAGGAGGAGGGGGCAGCAAAAAAAACAAAAAACCGGGTGAGCGAGACCAGAGGCAAAGAAGGGGGCGGCCCCCCCCCCCCCCACCCACCCCCCAGGGGGGGGGGGGGGCGGGGTAAACGGCAAACCCCCCAAACCCCCCGCCGCCAGCCCCTGCTTCCATACTCGCCGCCTCCCCCCCGGGGCCCCCCCCCCTCCCCCCCCGCCTGGGGGGAGGCGGCCCCCCCCCCCCCCCCCGACTGAAAAAGGGGGAGGAGG
The DNA here is from genome assembly GCA_036509395.1 of Antheraea yamamai. NCBI lineage: Eukaryota > Metazoa > Arthropoda > Insecta > Lepidoptera > Saturniidae > Antheraea > Antheraea yamamai. The sequence continues at coordinate 20,885,243 of AP028445.1, forward strand.
GCGCGGACCCACCCCCCAGGAAGGGGAGGGGGGGGGGGGGGGGGAGGGGGAGGGCGGGGCGGGGGCCCGCGGGCGGGCCCGGTCACCCAGCGGGCGGGGGGGGGGGGGGGGGGGGGGGGGGGGGGGGCGGGGGGGGGGGGGGGGGGGCCGGGGGGCGGCGGGCGGGCGGCCGCCCCAAAAATAGAAGTGGGGGGGGGGGGGCCCGGCGCCAAAAAAAAAAAAGAAAGGAGCGAGGGCCCGGCCCCGCCCGCCCAAGGAGCCGCGGGAGGAGGGGGAAGGGGGGGGCCGGAGCGCGGGGGGGGGGAGAGGAAAGACCAAAAACCCACCCCGCCCCGACCCCGACCCGCCACCACCACGAGGGGGTGGGGGGGGGGGGCGCCGGAGAAAAAAAGGAGGGGGGAGCAGGCGGGGGCCCCCGAGGCCCACCCTCAACCACCTCACCAGGGGGTGGGGGCAGGGTGGCGGGCCCCCCGCCCCCCCCCCCCCCCCCCCCGGCCGGGGGGGGGAAAGGGGGAGACGAAAGGGAAAAAGGGGCGCGCAGGGGGGGGGCAGGCGTCAGAACCACCAAAGCAGCGCCCAGGGGCCAACGCGACCGCGCGGCGCGCGCCCGGCACGGGACCAGGCGATAGCGGCGCCCCGCGCCCCACCCCCCACAGAGGGGGGGAAAGGGAAAAAAAAGAAGAAACGCATAGGCGGAGGGAGGGGAGGGGGGGGGGGGGAGGGGGGGGAGAGACCGCAAAACCACCCCCCCGGAGGGCGTGGCCGAAGAGAACAGGAGGAAGGGGAGCAGCGCGGTGACCGGGGACGGGGCGGCAGGCGGCCCGCGGAGGGGGGAGACGAGGAGGGAAGAGACCATCCAGATCCCGGGGGAGGGGGGGGGGGGGGGGGAGGGAGGGGGGGGGGGGGGGGGGGGGAGCCGCGCCGGCGAGGCCCAGAGGGGGGAAGGGAAGGGCAAGAGAAGAGAGAGGAGAACAGCAACCAGAAACGAAAGAAGGGCGGGGGGCGGGGCGGGGGGGGGGGGGGGCGGGGGGGGGGAGGGGGAGGCGCCCCCCCTCTCTCGGGGAGGGAGGGGGGGGGGCGCGCCGAGAGGAGGGGGGGGGAGGGGAGGGGGGAGGGGGGGAGGGGGGGCGGAAACCCCCCCACCCCCCCCCGGGGCTCGTCGGGGGGGGGCCCGGGGGGGGGCAAGACATAGGGGCGGGGGGGGGCCCCCAGCCCTGTCTTCCCCGAGCGGGGGCGCACCCGCAAGAGGCCCGGCGGGCCCGGGGGCGGGGGGGGGGGGGGGCGGGGGGGCGGGGGGGGGGGGGGGGGGGGGGGGGGGGAAGGGGCAAGCGGGGGGGGGGGGGGGGGGGGGGAGGGGGGGGGGGGGGGGGGGGGGGGGGGGGGGGGGGGGGGGGGAGGGCGGGGGGGGGGGGGACCCCCCCGGGGGGGGGGGGGGGGCCACGGGGGGGGGGGGGGGGGGGGAGCTAACCTAAGCTAAGACTATTCATATATGAGTTGTTGAAACATATATGTGTACCAAGCATAGATAACTCAATAACTCTTATATATATTTCGTATCGGATAATATTTTAAACTATTTCAGTTTGATAAGGGAAAAAAGATAAGACCCTTCCACTTGCATGTGTAAGCGTGTATGCGTGCACGTGTGTGGAGATGATATGTGTAATGTTGTCGCAGTGACATAAGATTTTGTGTCACTGTATCGCGCGAGCAGCGTACTCAAGGGCTCCACGCCGAAGGAACGGACCTAGGCTTGAGCAGCTGCCGAGGGGGGCCTAGTCTAGTGTGCGGGGGCGAAATTTATCCCTAGACCACGGGGGCGTGATCTGTGGTACGGTTTTTGAGGGATTCTTTTGTTGTACGATTACAAAATGTAAATAAGATTTAGAAGATAATTTGTAATGAATAGAAGCATTTAGGTAAACAAGTACATACAATCCTTAGATTTATTCTATCTGCTAGAAAAGTCAGAATCTTAACTAATATTATAAACGCAAGAGTCGGTTTGTTTGTTTCGCTTTCACACCTTAACTACTAAACAGATCTTGATGAAATTTTGCATACACTTTGTCTGGGTTACATAAATAGTCATAGGATATCTTTCATGCAGAAATAATGTACTGTTGCCGAAATATAGATCAAATATATATCAGTAAAGCCGCGAGCAAAAGCTAGTAATAGCATAAACCAGGATGTTTTAAATGTATAAACTTTAACCCCAACCTTTGAGTTCCTTTTAAATTAAACAACAGTACCGGACCGTTAACCAGAAATAGTCGTAAATAAAGTCTAAACCATAATTTCGTGTAGGGGCCAGGCTTTGAACCAGTTTCTAGTTAAATGCAGTTTGATATAAATAGCAGACAATTCGTAAACAAATTGGTTTATTGGGGCAACGCGTGCTGCGGTCGGGATGTTTAGATGACTAGGGTTTTACAGTTATTTATTATCGTTACACTACTTTTTTACGAAGTAAACAGTTACCTTAACAGAAAAACCTTTAGGTGTATTATTCTTAATACGACATGCTGAGGTCATTTATTTCTGAGGTCCACCATCTTGTTAGGTCATTGAAATGATCTCAAGAAACTAGTAATACTCGACGATGGCAGTAATAAAATAAAATAATGCAATGCATTGGATCAATTTGAAGTTACGCGATATTGAAATGGTTCATGGGTTGTTATCCAAAACTAATAGTGCTGAAGCGTTGAGTATTTTTAAGTTGTTGAGTCTTTATTAGAAACTCTCCCGTGTTCATATTTTTAGTAAATTACTTTATGTACATTTTTCACCCTATACATTAAATTCCGCATATCGAAATAAACATAGAAGCCCGTGAATAAATAACAACAAAAATAAAAACTCACACTGCACGTATTTATTTGATTATTTATTGGTTTTTTAGTAGTATTTGAGTTAAAGTTTAACTCAAAGTATTCACGGAAATATAATACATAGTCATCACGTAGAAATGGACAGTGTTGTGTTACGGATACCTCGTGAAGTCTGAGCCCAGGCGTTCATTTTGTGAGTGCCCCCGGTATATTTAGACCGTTGCGTAAAGCAGTCCGTCCCTAATTACGTTGTGGGCCTGAGAAACAGCAGGAAGTTACCAATGGCCGTCGTCGTTTAATAATTTTGCGGTTTTTTAATGAAACTCTAAAGAAATGTATACATATTTTGATAACACAAAATCTGTTTACATAATCGCAATTATGTAATTTACCAACGTTAATATTTTACGTTTATTTGGTCCGAAAAGAAATGAAGTTTCTCAATAAATTGCAGTAATTGGAAAGAAAATGTCTCGCCAATCATTTATCGTTCTAATCCTTAGCCAGACATTAGCCAAAGTCGCTGAAAGTGATGATTGTTTTTCATATTCAAATAATATGTTGGTTGACGTGGATTCGACTCCTACAACGAAGGCATAGCAATATGAAGGATTTTTTTATAATACCTAGCAAGTTACCACCCTGTTATTGAAAATCATCAAAAACTTATAACTATGTTCCGGCTGTTGCACTTAACAGCCAATTGCATACTATAGTCAGTACTAGCTTCTTAGGCCAACAGCCTTTCCTAACAACAGGTGAAATTTAACTAACTAACGATTGAACTTTAACCCATATTATAATCGACTAAAATATGAAATTTGGAAATAGACTTGAAAGTATACTAAAATCAACAAATCTAGTAATGGTTAATTTCGTATCTATAAATGATGGACGAACCGCAAACATTTTTTAAAACTTTTAAAGTTAAACAATTTTAAATGAACAGAAAGTTATTTGAAAGTTTCAAAGAATTACATTGATAAGGATTAAAACGAATCTGTGGGTATAATATATCAAACACTGGTAGCTAACAGTATAGTACGAAGAATGAGGCGATAGAGGGCGTTAAAAATAAGTCCGATGGTTATATCTTTACGTGTGACTTTATTTTTATATAAAAATCGGTTCTAAAAATAGATAACACCTAGTGAAACTTTAGACAAAGATGAGTCTTATATATCGCTGTCTTTAAGAAGTTCCGTCAATTCTTCAAACTATAACTTGTAACATCTTGTAATATCCTAGTATTTGTAATAGCGTCTCCCCAATAGCAAATAGAACTCATAAATCTGATCCTAGCGTATTAGGCGTTGCAGACACAGGGAAACATAACTTCTTTAAATCTTCACTACATTTTACGTTAATTTTACGCTACAACTGTGCCTATGTAACACACTACATAGTATAACTGAAATATATCAGTGACAACTTTGAACGGACGCGTCAACCCGTAAAAGTCCAGGGCTGGGCTAAATTCCAGTCTCAAGACCGTTCCGTTGACCCGACACTAACTCGCTATACCGAGCGCGTGCTCTGAAACCCGAAACGTAGAAGAGGTTCGTTCAGACGTTTAGTAAAAAATCTAACATAAATGACGTTAAATTCGAATCAGTTCAGATTTTCTATGCTTGCAATGTTCCTAATGCTAAGCGATTACTGTAGCACAGAGCTATTTATGGTCATTTTCTATAAATATTGAAGTGCTAATTAAGGCTAGATACAACAGGTTACCACTCCTAAAGACCACGTATGCCAGTTTGTATAGTATGTACGTTCTCTGAAAAGAAACTCAATCATGAGAACATACCTACTTCGTAAGAGAAATAGTTTCGACGTCAGTGTTTCTGCAGTCCAACCTTGTACAGTCTCTGCCACAATGAATAATAAAAAATGTTTTCGCTAAATAACTGTCCATAACATATATCCGTTTAAACTTGAAGATGTTCTTATATATCATCTTCTATGATCTTGTTCATCAATATCCCGTTTATAAATATTTCCCTATCTATCTGTCTATTAGTGCACAAAGCATGATGTGCCCTAGTCTCTTCGATATTTAAATAATATATATTTCAAAACAATTTATTATTTAACAATATGACACTTACATGGCAATTTTTTTCTAATAATATCTACTTTATGTTTATGTGGTCTCAAATTGTCACGCACTCATCCTATAGGCATATGACTTTCGAGCGTAGCTACTCCAACATGATAATAGGTGGTTAGCAACAGAACGAAAGCTAAAAAGTATTGAAAAAATATAAAACAAAAAAAAATTAAGTGTAGTGAATATGTCATAAATAATAAAAATAAATTACCTTCTAGAAACGTATGCACGAACCTTAAAATTGTACCCAATTTATTTGCGAGTACCCTACCGTTTCTTCGGATCGTCACCTTGGGGTGTGACGGCAGATGGCCCATTCGCCGCCTGCTGTTTTGGACATGTTTCTAATCTACATTTCCGTGGTCCCTCGGGAGAATGAACAGCGAAGGTTTAAGCTTCTGGTAATAATTAGTTATATTTAAATTTTTGGAACATAATTTTATCCTTGCATATTTTATAACTATAGTAGCTTAGTTTTAGAATCTTTTAATATCCTCAACTTTTGTCGAAGGAAAATCATGTGATAAGACCATAGCACGGTAGAGGTGGGGGCAAACTACCTAGTCACCACTATAAAATAGAAATACTTTTCCCAAACACGTACATATGTTCAGGCAGTTCTACTTGACAGCCAATCTCTCTCTATGCGTGATAACATCAAGTTAAATTATAATCATTTTAATAATAATATATTCATTTAATGTAATAGATAATAAACACTTGTGGTTTGACCAGTGAATTGTCAATTCGATGTTCGCAAGTTCGAACAAATTTGTAAAAATTCCCTTACATTTACTAATTTGAATCGGTAAAACAACCGGTTAACGGTGAAAGGATACATCGTAAGGAAACCTGAATCTGAGAAACGTCCTTGTAGTCTTACCGTATGTAGGAAAATATAGAATTGTGGACTTCTCGGAGTTTGAAATGGCAAATACATCGTGGGCTGGCGTGGTAGTAGTACCTATACTTTCCGAAAGATATCCTAGAAGGAAGCCTATGGCCCAACAGTGGGTCTCTTACAGTCTAATGTGGTGATAGTTGTAGATTCTATTAAGTAGGAAGAAATATTAGCGCTCCATTTTTTCACGATATTGTTATTAATGTCACAGTACTTGCTATGGAATATTATGCAGCAGCTTTACCATGCGAGAAGAAAAACAAAGAAATAATTTATAAAGTGTACTAAAGAATGGCACAATAACTCAAATCTGTCGGGGTTGTAAAAAACGAGCCCAGAAACGTATCCGGGACAATGCTCCGCAACGGCGCGGCGGCGGGTTACTTACTGCAACGCTTTCATTACCATAAGCCCAATTACTTAACATCGAGGGCAGTCCGCCCAAGTGTCTTTGTCCGTATAATTTATACTATCTTGGACTTTAATTCGTATGGGTTTTATAAGAGAAACGTGTATTTATATTACTTCTATTTAGTTTTTTTTTCTCTTTTACAATAGTATTAGTTGGTTTTATTTAAAACTAGCGGGCCCGGCGGACGTTGTCCTGCCTTGATAATAAAGAAAAATCCTAATAGTCAATCACAGCGTCACCTACCAGATCCAATTGTGAATCTAAAGCGTTCTTGAATCCACCTAAACACATACAAGAAAAAAATATCAAAATCTGTCCAGCCGTTTAGGAGAAGTTCAGTCATATACACACGAACATAAGAATTATGTATAAAACTAGCCGTGCCCGCGACTCCGTCCGCATGGAACCTATGGTAAAAAAAAGTGAAAAATTTTAAAAATAACAATAACTTTTGATAGAGTGAACCGATTAATGAAACCAAGATTAAATATTACTCGAAGATATGCTTTTTGATTTTCTTGATGAGGTTTTATGGTGAACGCAGTACTTTAACAGTGATGTGTGACAGACAGACAAACATTTCTAGAAATCATTAAAATCTATTTTATTACTTATTTCTATACACCTGCAACATTTTTTTTCATAAAAATCTAAAAATTACAGACACGTTAGATTTACATTATTATTATTACATGTTGTAAAACAAAGTCCTCTGCCACGTATGTCTGTCTGTCTCTCTGTTCGCGAATAACTCAAAAACTACTTTACAGATTTTCATGCAACTTTCATCAGTAGATAAAGTGATTCATGAGGAAGGTTTAGGTATATAATGTTTCAAGGTTTTTTTTTATTGTTAGGGCGCGACAACGTCCTTCGGCCAAGCTTGATATATTATATTTTAATTTTTTTTTTTCTAATTTGATTAAATTTTGTGTCTCTGAGTGATTCTCTTAATTAAATATTACTTAAGCAGCAAATGACTTATTAGGCATATTGTGTATGGTACTTACATCATTTAGTGTAACATTTTATGGGTTTATAATATAGCAGTTTTCACATTTCACACTAATTGTATAATTTTCCTACATATAGCCTTTGGGTAAACCGATTTCAAATAAAACAACCATGGAAGTGTCACAACAAAAATATTTAACAAAATATTGTATCCCCGAAGCAAAATACAGACAACTTATAAAAACAAATTTAATGGAGTTATAAAGTGAAACAGCTGTAGCTCGTTTTATAAATAAACTCGCTATGCTTGTTTTAAAATATGTATTTGTTGGAAAAATCTTATCTAACAACAAATTTAAACTCCAATAACATAACTTTTCTTTAGTAATGGTGATTGTATTCTAGATCTGCAGCAATAACAAAGAAAAGGTATTAAAATTTGTATGAGGAATAAAACCTGATCCTCACAGGTGTAAAATGTGGAATCTGTGCAAGATTCACTTACTTTTGTCACGAAGCAGAAGTCTTTCAGAGCGAACATCTAGTATGTGCCAAAACACTTGGACACAAGAAGTATTTCAATAGCATATAACCGGATATACTGGTCTCAGGTCTGCAGTATTTGTTATTTCATATGAATGATATGATAAATAAAAAGGTGTATGATATCATTGCTTCATATAATAAAGCAACAGGTGTGTCGTAAAAACACACGATAGAAGTGAGACTTTTGTATTATAGTGAAAATTTTAATTAAAAAAATATAACAAAAAGCCAGTCTCGTGGTGTTCCTAGGCGGTCACCCATCCAAGTGCTGACCGCGTCCGACGCCGCTAACTTTGGTGATCGGACAAGAACCGGTGTTCTCAAAACTCTAAGTGACATAGCGTTTACCCCCACCACTTTTTGTTAGACAAAAAGGTTGCCGGTCAGAATTTCAAAGGCCTCCCATAATAGTTTAACATCCCAGAGCTGCCAGACCCATCGTATTTTTAAATATAAGAACCCTTATGATTTCAGTAGTCTTTTATGTACTTAGAACTCTTACCCACTCACAGAGTTCGAGTCTGCGGGCAATGTATAGATATCAGGAGAGAAAGGTGACTAAAATTAAGAGCTAGTTTATGTGTTTTATATAATATCACTCTAAAGTAGTATCCAGTATCGCCAGACACTTTCCGATGGCCACAACTTCATCCAGACAGAAAAATGAATGAACTTTATTTATATATATATATATATATTTAATACAAATGAACTCTCTATGTAATATCAAAATAACAACTTTTTAGTGAATGAATATAAATGTAATAAAGGCAAAGTGACTGGACGGTACCTGATGGAAAGTACAGTACAGTCTATAAGTAACGGCGACTGTCAGTGTTAAATAACAACGGCAGTTGTCGCTGTCATGCCGACCTGCATATGTGTCTCTTCACGCCTCGTTTGAAGGACCCCATGTCATAACATGATAATTATAAGAAAAATTCAATTTTTTAAATTTTTGTCTGTCAGTTTTTTTGTTCCCGGGTAATCTCCGAAACGGCTAAACCGATTTTGACAGGAATTTCATTGACGGTTAACTGAAATGATAGGCTATTTTACTTTAGACTAGCTGTTAGCCGTGACTGTTCCAAATGTTAGAAAAGAGCGTTTCTGCAATTCTGTAGCTTCTCACAACTTCACATTTCTTTACTACAATTTAAAAATCGCGTACGGAGCCGCGGGTGACAACTAGTCTGTAATAACAATTGTCCGCAAATGTTAAATTTAACTTGTTTTAACTTACTATAACTCCAGACTGGCGTTCTAAACCAATTATTCAATCGATTTGGCGAAGCAGATATGAAGAAATTGAATTTTGCTTCGTCGGAATGAAATTTTCCATCTTCTCTGTTGTAAATACGTTACTATTTTGTCCTTCCTTTGTTTCCAAAAGTGAATATTGCTTTAGGTGAGTTGAATAGTAAATAAAAATTAACCATCACGCTAGATCGGTGACACCGAATCGGACTTACTAGACATGATGCGCGCTTTGCTTTGTGTTGCACTGAATAGTGAAAACTCGACGGTTAATATCTGACAAGGAGTGCACTCTTTCAATAATTATGCTATTATTATTATGTATCTATGTAAATAATTAACATTTGCCGAGTATATGTGACCGCAGTACTTCAGAACGACTGCACCGATTTGGCTAGTTTAAAAAAGTGATCGAGGAAGTAAAACGTTCCCTTGTTCAGTTGCCGCTTTACTTCATGCTTAGTCGTATTTTGAAGGAAAGATGTGGATCTCATTTTCTTTATTACTGCACCCGTGCTAAACCGAGACAATCAGCTAGTTGTAATAGCTTTTAAAGATAATAAGACATCCAGATACAAATAGTTACCACCGAAATAAACCGATTTTATTAAAACTAAGACTAAATGTTACTCGAGGATATGCTTTATAGGAGGATATGCTCGTGAAAGTAGAACTTTAGCAGTGATGCATGTTCAAACAAACAGACAGACATACATTTCCAAAAATGATTGAATTGTATTTTATTACTTAATCCAAGACACCTGCAACAATTTTTTTCTCAAATATCTAAAAAGTACAGACACGTTAGATTTACATTCTTATTATATGTATAGAAGGTTAAGGAAACTTCTTACACAGTTTTACATAGCTAACAGAAACAATTGTCCTTAAATTGTCTATTGAATATATAAAATTCATAGCTTCGTAATCTTCTTCTTCTACTATTTTATTTTTGGCAACCAGTCTTCTAGTAGACTATTACTGCCATTATCAAGTGAGTAACGATATTACAAATTTCTTTATATAATGTCAATGAACTAACAAGATGGTGGCCATCTTGCTAGAACTTTCCTGGGAGTTCTTGTGGCAAGTCAGAATCCATGCTCCGTGGTATTATATCCGATCCACTTCACTTATGCACAATAACCAAACTATATTACGTAAAGCACCACCAACATTACATAATATAGAGCCGAATAACACAAGATTATGGATAAAATATAAAGACCACTACATGCCATTCCAAGATCCCGCCAAAAACTCCCCATAGCTTCGTAATTAAATCTTTTGTAAGAGATTGTCATCTGTCAAAACGATTCGAATCATTTAGCACGCGCCGCGCCGTTTGCCGACCGCTCTGTGCCCCTACTGATTTGACTTGTGACTGACTTCAATTACAGAAATTTGAATACGAGAATTTTCACAATATTTTGCCAGCGGAATTGTGATTTTTATAGTGTAATTGACAGTCGTCTTGTAAGCGGAGTTGAAGATTAATCGTTTTAAAGACTTTCACCCGACTACCCAAAATGGGGTGATGTTTTTCGAATGTTCTTTTTTTGTCACGCTCTAAAAATGAACGGTTTTATACTAACAGTTGCCAATGCCTTAGTTTAGATTACGGAAGTGATATCCTTAGTAAAACATACTAATATTATAAATTCGAATGTTTGTTTGCTTAATATTCTTTCAAGCCTTAACTAATCAACGAATCCTCATCAAATTTTGCGTACCTGTTGTCAGTGGCACAGAAATAGACATAAATAGACATAACATTCCAGAAAGTCCAAGTCTTGTTCCCAAGAGATACGTGAAATCCACATGAACACGAGCAAAGCCTCGAGCAAAAGCTAATTTTTCAAAAGATGTCAAGACTAGTTTTTTAAAAATCCCATCGATTCTGTGTCCCTTCCGTCGTCGTATGCATCGCTTTCGCATAATATCGTCCAGAATGTGATACAAGAGAAAGCTGTAAAGTATACCTATACTTGTGTGCCTATACCTATATTAGAAGCGTTCAAAAAGTTTGACGAGGACTGTAACTTATAATTTATATTTTATTACTATGGCAATATTTCGAAAGGACCAGCCTATTGGTTAGCTACTGTCAAAGGATTATTAAAGCCTACCGTATTCAATACAATAATCTCTTCAGATTATTGTTGGGACTGCCGCGATTCTGTAACGATTTTGGGATATTTGCATATCCTCATTCTTATTTGTTACAACCTCGACTGAGTCATACCTTAATAACATTTAGTTTGTTATATTAATTAAAACGGTCTTTAGTTAAGATATTGTTAATACACGCTTAATTTCCTATACAAATACCTAACCTTAGATTTTCCTATGATATTCATGAATGTCTAATCCAATTACATAATAGTCTAGACTTTAGACAAACATAACATCTTCCTCGATCCACTAAACATGTTATAGCTTCGTACTACGCGTCAGTCATTATTTCCCTCAATTAAACAACGTAAGCTCTGTCGTGTTTGTTTTCAGTTTAACCTAATAACAGTCTTCTCAGGGTAATATATTTCAGGATCTCGACTTGTACTATTCTAATGAAATGTATTTTAGCATCATCAACTATAATAGTAAGTCTCACTGAAAATTATCGTTTAAGGTTAGCGCAAGCTTCAAATGCGTGTGTTTTTTAATTGTTGATAGGTTAGTTTATAAATGTCCTCCGACGTCCGAATCCTTGCGACTGAGTAGACGCTTTCGGTGAAGGAAAATATTGTGATGTAACCATAGCATTGTGGTAGGGATTTATCTAAGTCCGCCTGGCTATCTATTACCGTCTAATTTAAAATCTATCACCAAGCATTTCTTACTGTGTTCCGGCAGCTGCACTTGAGAGCTAGTCCCCTCTTCGTTTAGCGTGTTTACCATCTTAGATATGCGTCATTCAACATCAGATGAGATTCTGGTCAAATACTAAAACCTACAAATCATAAAAAGTACTTATTTCTACAAAAAAAAAAAACGATCATTTTAAGGTCAACTATAAGTAGGTGTATAATGGAGCGACCAATTAATATTAAACGGAGTATGTGCCTATTTGCTGTTTTATAACATAAAAATGACAGTTATGGTATGATTCCTATCGGATGTTATTTTTGGAAATACGTGTATTAATACTGAATACTAAACTTGTATTGAAATTTATTATTAAAATATATAGTTACGTATTTACTTATACGTATTTAGTACTAATAGTTTAAATTACTATCCCACAATTCTCCAACTTTTTTAAAATGTTTCATAGATGGCACCACGGTCTCACTTGATGCTTAGCGATGACGCGTCTATATACAAAATAATTTTAATTTTGTTTTTTATATCATAGGAGGTAAACCAACAAATGGGTCACCTGATGTTAAGTGATCACCACCGTCCATAGACACTTGCAACACCAGAAGAGTCTCAAGTGCGTTGCCACGTTGTGTTTGGGAGAGGGGGAGGGGAGGTGGCTTATCCGACGCTCTCAAAAATTAAATACGTTTCAAGTTACTACCTATAATATCAGCTATCTGCCAGTGAGAGCCATGTCAAAATCTATTCAATCATTTCAAAGATTTGCTGGAACAAACAGACCGATAGAAAAAAGATTTCATGTTTTTTTTTATTATAAGTACCCTATATCATACATACATATCCATTTAATAAAAAGCTTTTATTTTTGCATACAAACGGACACTTCAATTTTGATATCTATTTACTAATCCAATCAACTAAAGAATATCTTAAAGAAAATTAAACTAGAATATTTTGAAAGGCGAATATAAAACAGAAACAAAAAGAAAGGTTTACGACAACTGCACGAGTCCGCGGTACAGTCGGTAACAAAACTCAATTATGTTACATTTAATTTATTCAACACCCCCCGCCCCCACCTCCGGGTCGTCTCACCTGTTAGCTACAAATGAACTGGAGGGAAATGTTGCCTTCACGCTAGTCTGAGACGAACGCACACATTGTTCACATTTTGTATGCGATCTTTTTCAATGGCATCTTATTAATATAATGTTGTGAGGGAGTATATAAATTAGTAATACATTATAATAAAGTCAGTATTGTATCAGCCTCCGTTGTATCATTTACCCGATCCCTACATGGCGTCCCTGCCAGCGCCGTAACGTGAGATATGTATTTACATTCCGTCTACCTAAACGGGACACATAGCGACAATGCAGCGTGACGAAGATTGGAATATTGTCGGCGCTTATGGAAATCAAGATCGTTTGCTATGACATCTTTTATACAAGGGCATCACTAACATTTTTATACGAGTTTTCCCAAACATATAGAAGATGTCACCAGAAGTGGATGGATAATGCTATTACGTTCGTCAGATTGCAGTTTTCGATATGGAGAGGAAGAGCCTATCTAGAGAATTTGTAGAGTTTGACCACAATTTCATCTGATCTAAAATGACAACACGGTACAACATGATAAATACACCAAACCTTGGGGGGATTAGCTCTTGAGTGCTGTTGGCGGAACACCAACAAGCACTTCTCAAACCTATAAGGTATTATAAAAAAAATTTACACTGAAGAAATGTAATTTATCACATACATATATCATTTTTAATGTGTCTCTTGTAGAGTACAATTATTGTAAATTTAGTTAATGTATTTGGTTAATATCATTAATACACCTAATATGATATAATACACCTAATAAAATCCATTTAAATGTATGAAGAAAGTACGTGTGAATATGCAGAGATTAACTATCGAGTTTAGTAGAGATTCGGCGGCATATAATTTGTTGCAAAACCTCTTGTGATTTGTCATCTATTCTTCCACAAACATCGTATCAAATAAGTGTGTTAATTTTAAATTAAAACAATCACTAGAAAGATCCCGTACAAGTATATTTTCATTACGTATTAAAATGCAGTAACCTGGAGGAAATTTAATCACGAAATCGTGAACCCCTGTCTTGTGGTTCTATAATAAACTGGAGCTTGGTGACCCTCGTCAGTGGTACAGACCGCATCTCGAGGTCCACAAATAGAAATATTTATGGACCATGATATGCGTGGGTGTTACTCAGCATTAGACATGACAATTATATGTATTTGAATGTAATTGTATAACAGTTAAATTATTTTTATCACTGCTATTTCGCTGTTGAACGAAACTGATGAATTAAAACTTACTACATTTAAAGGAAAAAGGATTACTCAGGGTGCCTCTTACCATATCGTACAATAAAATAAAATAAGAAAGGAATTTTACTAAGGACGCCCAAACGCGCGATCTCGACTATAGTTTATACATGACGCGTCCTTAAAGTTTTCACAACTGGCCACTTACATTAAGAATATTTAAAATGTAATATTAGAACATTCGAAAATGGAACTCTGTAGCTTTAAAATACAGGTTGTTTTATCTGTTAATCACTCTTAAGAATTGGCAGTATGGATTAATTCCTTCGCCTGTCCTTTTGGACGAATATTATTACTACCACTTGTCACTTGTTTCTTTTCATTTTGTCGCCATTTTGAATATTTAGTGATAACATTACTATGGATCAACTCGGAATCTGTCGTAATGTAATTTACTAAGGGCTTAAGTGTAGTTTGATAACTTATATAAATGTCGCTTGCCTTGAAAATGCTTCTGACAATAAAGCACAATATAATTCGGCCGTTTATAGCTGGTCGTAGAAATCAAACGCGATCATATGAAAATTAGTGGCAAATTTGGTGATGGTCGTCCTTCTGCGGCTATGAACTACGAAACATTGATATTCAACACCGTTTGCTTGAAGCAAACGGCTATGTAATTCAGACATTTTTAAGCATAGGTATGAGTCAATCTAAGTTAAACATTTGCGTGTGATGAAACTATGTTCCCAATGAATTCCTCATAATTTATTAACTGACACTCAAAAAACAGACGGCGTCATTTGGTGCAACCCCATGTTTTCCAAATTCAATGTTAATTTGGTTTGGAATATAGTGACAAATGAGGAATCATGGATTTACACATTTATAGTCCCAAAATAAATTGAAAATATTTTTTTTTTCATATTATTGACGAGTCGAAGCCTTAGCTGAAGTTAGTTAATTCCCATCCGTTTAGTAGGGCATTAAAAAGATTGTAAAGTCCCAAACGAATCCAAAAAGATCCGCATTAAATGCTCATAGGTCCTTTAGTAGTTTTGATGTGATTTCGCCTCAATGGAACTGTTTTCGTTATATATAGATTATTTGTAATACTTAGCTCTTCTTACGTCTAGGTATATTGGTACAACACAGATAATAACAAGAAGAAAAAGTGTGTACCTCTTATAGTCGAATTTCGATCAATGAACGATACGTAGTCTATATTATTTTTGTTTATTTAATTTAATGTTTTTATTATTCAGTGTTTACTAGCAGGCTCGGCGGACGTTGTTACGCCCTGATAATAAAAAAAACATTGACAAGTTATATACTTAAACCTTCCTCATAAACCACTTTATTCACTGATGATAACTGAATGAAAATCCATTCAGTAGTTTTTGAGTTTATCGCGAACACAGGCAGACAGACGTAGCAGAGGATTTTGTTTTGTAATATGTAGAAATATATTATGAGTTCTGTAATATATTTGTTAAGCCACCGACTTCACGTCCGTACATTTCTATGGCCTTCTGTTCGCGACAATTTATAGTGTTTTGTGTTAATTAGTGATGTATTCTTAATTGTGCGTAGTTTTATAGTGATTTATATAGAAATAGTGTATAGAGTTAGTATTAAAATCAGTACTAACACTTGTAATATTAATTATAGAATAGTTTAATAGTTTAAAGTATTATAAGATGTTAGATGTAACAATAATTGTAAAATATTTTATTAAATAAAGAGCAAGCGAAGGGAACTCGTCGCGCCCCCGCCCCGTCCTGTATAGTAGGTTTGGCCGAACCCTGACGCTGTGCGCGTGGCTATTAAGTGTTTTGATTGGCGGAGCACCGCCAGCGTCGGGCGAGCGACCCCGGTGCCGTATAGGCAAGGCCCGGAACGTGAACATTCAGGCGCGGGCGGCATAGAGAGCAGTCGTCATAGTAATAGTAACCGCGTAATAGAGTAATCGAATAGATAGATAGTCATCGTTAGTACTAGTAGATAGTGAATAGTACTCGAATAGTCTGTTTTGAACGAATCTGTATACGCGAGCACATCCTTCGCTGCTCTACTAGTAACAAGTCTTTTATTGCGAGAAAACCTCAACGTTCTTCAAGTTCAACTTCGGAATCAGCAAATCATCGCTATAGTTGTGAGTCATTCGAAGGTGGCTCATACCTTCCATTAAAAAGCAGCGCTGCAGTACCACTCAGTTGTACTGCAGTATGTAGCTGAATGGGCGTGTTATTGTCGGACATATATAATTAACTATATGTATGTCTTCTTTATTTATTTTGTGCTTGTGATATTTTCCAACAATACTTTTTCTTTCTTCTTCTTCTATATAAATATAGTAAAAAAATCGTATATCAAGTACATTCAACACGATCATGTTTGTCGATATTCCACAAAACACGTTTATTGAACATACTTCGGAAACGACAGAGATCCCTAATTAAGCTGTCAGTTACCCGGACATGGACCCAAATCCCGTGCAGATCTGTGTATCTGCCAAATGCACCACCGCATAAATACATACGATAAACGGTTGTTGATACGTCGTTTGTTCGTACATACTGTCGCGGGAATACTTTTTATATTCGACTAACCCTCGACTTCCTTGACGACTTGACTTCATTTGCATGGAGTTTAGGAAATAAATGTACTTTGTCCTGGACACTGTTTATTTAGTTTTATTATATTTGCGCAGGTTCCTATTCTATTATCGTAGAATAAAAGTATCCTAAGTTACTCCTTATAACATCAAGTATCTGACAGTGTAACTTCTGTCAATATAGGTCCAACCCGTTCGTAAAGTAGCCGGAAAAAATAGATATACAGACAAAAATTTTTTTGTCATTAGTACCGTATATTTTCATATCAATTGAATAAAATGCTGTCACTTTGACATTACAGACAACAATTCAGTTTTATTTATTTATATGTAAAGAAAACTCTATAAAAAAACAATCATAATTAAAAGAAACGTAATGTCATGTCAAAGTACATTATAAAATGGGAAATAAATAAATTAGAAAGTAAAAATTTAAATATAAACACGTAAATGTCGATTTTATGTTTACACGTAGGTTTTTCTATTAAATTGTATAAGATAATGCAGTTATCGATAATAGATTATACAATTAATATACTTACTCAATGTTTACAGAACAACCCATGCAAGTTTATTTCCTTTTTTTTTAAATTAATCTTATAGTTTACTTAAATTTTGTTAAATTATTCAGATGAGCTATTTTCGACACGACTGCACCCGAAAAAGGAGCGTTCATGTTTTTAGGGCTTATACTCGTATATGTATCTGACTTATTTTTTGTTTCACCATAAATTTTAAACGTCTGAACAAATTTGGATATATTGGTATAAATACAACCCTCTTAGGTTAATTGTGCTCCATAGAACGGTCCCGACATAAGAGCAATGAATGACAATTGTATTTGTCTGGTTAGTCAGCGAGCAAATGAGTGACCTTTGACATTTCGCTTTGCATATACAAATTAACTAATACAACTTGGTTTTTACATTTTACTTCGTTTTTTGGCACTCGTATTTTTTATATTTATTTTTATTGTTTAAGTACTACAGCCTTAACCTAACGTTATTAACCTATACCATTCTTCAACCAGAAATGAACCCGGACAAATAACAGATACTCTCATTTCATTTATACACATGGACAAATATTATATTTTCTATTTACTGAATTAATATTAAATTGATTATGGCCGCTTTTGTTACGCGCTCAAACTAGCAAATTAGAAATATGTAAAAAAGTTCTTTTGAATTTTATCCGCTCTTATTACAAACAAATGAGACCGAACATTGATGAGACATTCTTGTAAGGGCCATAGAGACATAAGCATAGTTTATTGGCCTGGAAACATATTAAAACAGTACGTAGGGGACATGTAGGGATTAATAAGTTTCATATCTCTAATTTAATCAGTTTTCGAGAAAATGCAAAATACATTTAAAAAATCTTTCGATTGATTGGACCCATTGATTTTAATTTTTAATATATTTTGGGTGCTATTAATAACTTCAAGAAAAAAAATGAAGAGCTAAGCAAATAAAATTATTAAATTTTTTTTTTCTTTTAAATTAGATTTTTAACCATGATGCAAGTTTACTACAATTATGAAACTTTTTTTTCTAAA
This sequence comes from Antheraea yamamai, assembly GCA_036509395.1. Classification (NCBI taxonomy): domain Eukaryota; kingdom Metazoa; phylum Arthropoda; class Insecta; order Lepidoptera; family Saturniidae; genus Antheraea; species Antheraea yamamai. Next base: position 20,903,569 of record AP028445.1, read on the forward strand.
ATTTGTATATTTAAATCAAACTCTATGAGTTTTTAAAATTTGTATAATTATTTACTTAATTTAAATTGATCATTATTTAATTTATTTAATACCTAGGGAACTTGCGTTGTGATTAATCCCATACCTTCCATCGAAAGACGTATTTGATCCAACAATGACATTCTAATATGCTTGCATTATTGCTATTATCGTAAAATGTCCGCAAATAAATTACCCAAACAATAACAATAAAAGAGGAATATTTCCTATTATTTGAATGCGAATGTGAGTTTGTTTATTACACATTCACGTTTTAACTATTCTACCGATAATCATGAAATTTGATGTAAACGTTGACAGGAGTACAGAAAAGGACATAGGATAACTTTCATCCGACAAAAAATAGTGTTCCCTAGCGAAGCCGCGGGCAAAAACTAGTTACTGATATTTGCATGGTTAATGTGACACTCCTGAAAATTCTCCAGTTTGTAAACACAAAATTAAGTGCTGAATTAAATATGTACAAAACTTAATAATTATTATACCAATTTCGACTCTAACAATTCTGTGGGCTATGCCAATGACTTAGGTTCTTCTGCGAATGTCCACATCACTATCACTACATATTATAAAACAAACTCCTCTGTCACGTCTGTCTGTCTGTTCGTGATAAACTCAAAAACTACTGAACGGATTTCCATGCGGTTTTCATCATTAGATAAAATGATTCATGAAGAATGTTTACTTGTATAATTTGTCAAGGTTTTTTTTATTATCAGGACGAGACAACGTCCGCCGGGCGCGCTAGTTATTGATAAACCATGAAAAACTCTGAGCATAGCTCTCCACTGTTCTTTGAATGATCTCAAGATTTCTTATGAGGGCTATCAATATAAATATTTACAAATATATATTTAGAAAATGTGTATCTTCTTTCTCTTTCTATTCCCTATGTACGCATGTAAACGATGGTGTTTTTTAAATTGATAAACTCGTTCACTGAATGCCCGATCATTATAATAGTTGACATAATTAAGTGTTCTCTAATGGAGAAAGGTTTTCTGTTATCCTTTTTGCTAACACTAGATGGCGTTGTAGCGAATCAACTTTTTTACTACACAAGCGGTCATCGATGTACATAGATACTTATTTGAATACAGATAATAAAATGAATAATAACAAACGCGTCCAAAGACGCGGAAACATCTTGTACATTGTACATAAGAACGTTTTTAATGCACTCATGTTTTATATTCTCTCCCGGCATACATCATTTCCATTTATGAAGTGCTTTTCAGCGGTGCGTAATTTATTAAACAAACATCTGTCGAGGTTGGAAAGAATAATGTCAATTATTGAAAGGGCATCTTCGAAAATGGTTTGAAATGAAAAATTCTGAGACATTTCTAGCGTGATTCTAGCCCGCGGACCACTTTTCGAATTATTGAAAGGGCATCTTCGAAAATGGTTTGAAATGAAAAATTCTGAGACATTTCTAGCGTGATCCGAGCCCGCGGAACACTTTTCGAATTCGTTTCGTGCGAAAAATATTGAAATACACCGAGAGCGAGATGGGATATATAGACGTCAACAATCGTTAAGTTATACGCTTAAGCGATTAAATATAGAATTCTTACTAAAACTAGCTGTGCCCGCGATTTCATCCGCGTGGAACTTTATGTACAAAACCGTGACTACTAAAGTCATCCGAATGTATTAAAGTTAACCACTATCTACTTTTCTCTCGCACTTCAGTTACAATAACTTTTGTAGACAACACCGATTTTAATGAAACAAAGACTAAATGTTACCCGCGGATATGCTTTACGATTTTCTTGAAAAGATTTTATCATGAACGCAGTACTTTGGCAGTGATGCGTCTCCAAACAAACAGACAGACATTTCTTAAAATGATTGAGATGTATTTTATTACTTATTTCTAGACACTAGGATTGTTAGGATTGTTTAATCGTTGCAGCAATTTTTTTACAAAAGTCTAAAAAGTACAGACACGTTAGATTTACATTTTTATTATGGACTAGCTGACCCGTATCCACTTGATTGGGCGGTAATAGGCATTATCAAGCTACAACTTTTTTCTAGAACTCAATCATATATCTCTGATCGTTTCGTTGAACCATTTTTTCTCAGACTCCCCAGATATTACCCCCTACAACCTCACAAACTTTACCTTTTTATAATATAATAATAATAATATAATTAATTAATAGCTTCTGCCCACGACTACGTACGCGTGGAATAGCTATTTTGGGCTAACACGCAGTGGAAGCTCTCAAAAGGAAAAAAAACATTTTTAAAACATTCTTCACTATTGCTCCGTTTCTATTGGTCTTAGCGTGATAATATATAGCCTTTGACATTCACAAATAACGTGGCTTTTTATTGGTAAAAGAATTTTCAAAATCGGTTTAGTACTTCCTGAGATTACTCCCTACAACTTCACAACGTCACAAACTTTACCTCTTTTTATCATTCATTATTTTATTTTATTACATAGTATAAAACAAAGTCCTCTACCGCGTCTGTCTGTCTGTCTGTTCACGATAACCTTAAAAACTACCGAACGGATTTTCATGCGGTTTTCACCGGTGGATAGAGTGATTGATGAGGAACGTTTTAGTATATAATTTGTCAAGGATTTTTTCATAATCAGGGCGGGACAACGTCTGCCGGGCCCGCTAGTAATATACAATATTAAGTATAGATATAGAAGAAGATTAGCAAATTAATGGCTTCATGATTAATTTTCATTGTTTATTAAGTCATTAAATAATATTATATTAGTTACATTTTATTTTCTTACTTCTCTTTATCTTTCTTAATTGTATCTTCTGTATTGTATTTTTCTAAGTACTATAGACAACTGCAATTAGTAGCATAGTTAATTTTAATAAATATAATGTACGTTACAGTTAATCTATTATCTTCCAGTTGTCCGTTCGTTTCTGATAAATAAATTACCTTCCATGAATATTTTGACGTGAAACTTCTTATGGGAGGTATTTGAAATTCTGATCAGCAAACTTTTTATGTGACGAAAAATTATGGGGGATAAACACTGTGTCGGGTAGTGTTAATTTGGATAGTTGAGTACCTGGGAATACCGCATAACCTTAGTTTATTGTTGTATTTTATAAAAATATATATATATTATAGGAGGCAAACGAACAGTCGGGTCACCTGATGTTAACCTGATCACCACCGTCCATAAACACATGCGACATCAGGAGAGTCGCAAGTGCGTTACCAGCCTGTATTTCGAGGGAGAGGGGAAGAGGAAGGGGGAAAATGGAAGCGGGCCTCCGGCGTTCTCACTGACCGAATGAAACGCAACAATGCAAACACTGTTACTTTACGTCGGTTTTCTATAAGAGGCTGCTACTACCCCTGGCGAGCTGACCGATACATGTTGAAACCAGTAATAGCTTCAGTGTGGCTCTACCGCCTACAGAATTAAAATGTAGCTCTGTAATACAAAAGTATGAGCTGTATCGTGTACTTTACGACACACGCTATTTTTTTGATTGTAAATAACTATTCTGCAAGCGTTTCATATTTACAAAGATGTATGTATAGTCGAAGTATGTATGTAAAGAAACACAAGCTTGTGTATCAAAATAGGCCAATTTGATTGGACAATCACGGTTACCAGTTATTTTGGTACTCTTTTCATCACCTAACTAACTGGTACTTTCCAAGGGTCTTGAACACTTCTTCATGAAAACTGGCGAGTGATTGTGCTATAACTAAAACTGTGTTAAAATATATTCGACTAATTGTAAGATTAAATACAAACGTGTATTTATCGCTGTTCGTTTCTCGCTTGCGGCGTTCCGTTTCGAACGAGCTTACTAGCTGAGCTCTTGAATTAAAGATAGCGCACGCAGCTCGCCCGCTGACTCTAAAGATGATTCAGTGCACCGACTTAACAAGCCGAAAACACTTTTTTAAATTACATTTAGAATTTTAGCTGCTTATTTCGAGTGCTATGAGACATATTATAATATTTTCGTCTGACATTAATATATATACTTTGTGCAGGTTTTTTTTTAAATGTTTTTATTAAAATAAACAAACTGTAGATCTTTGTGAATAAATGTCTGTTTTTTATATAATTTTGACTGATTTTACATTAGTAATTATGGTAAAATAATAAAATTTAATATCAACAATTTTTTTCGACAGTCTCCATAGCATCGCGGTAGTAAAAGCTACTATTAAGCCAAGAAGTCGCGGGTTTGATCGCCCCATATGCCTTTTTCGTGACGAGAATAATTGTCAGTTCTATATCTCTCTTTTAATAAATATCTATATATGTTATATACACAACCATGTCAGCTGTTTAATTCATATGCCCGTGTATTTATAACTGAACTGTTACTAGAATATCATACATAATTTTGTGTATTTATTAAGCTAGTAAGTAAGTTTAAGCGCCATGTCAAGCGGGTTGTTCGTGTCAAAAGGCTATTTATTTATGCAGTGGGTCAATATGTGATGTCTGGAATTGAGTCCTCTCTGTGCATCCACTAAAATGAATTGTGACGTGTAATGTATTCTAAATATATGTATATATGTATATATATATATACATATAAATCAGATTTATTATTAAAACTATAAATCAGATCGAGTTTCTTTCCGGTTCTTCTCGTTGTTTTTTGAACCGGTGATAGTTTTAACGTTCATAAGCGCCTTTCATATGGCCTACATTCAATAATGTATTTTTGATTTGATTTGACTTAGTTCTAAAATCATACATGAATTTAAGTACAAGCATCTTTGTTTGTAATAAAACGATTGATCCCTTAAACTGAATGTCTTGCTATATTTGTTCTCTCTAGATTCGAATTTTAGTGGTTAACTTAACTCAACAGGACACCTTCGAGTTGAACTTAACGTACGTTTAACTACGAAATAAAAAACGTCTAAAAGAGTTTTAAAACTCTATTCACATTGTTGAAGCGGATCACTTAGCTTCGGAATAAAGATCTGGCACCGTGAGCGGTTCTTTTGAATTAAAGATATCGCTCCCGAGTGAAGGGCGTTCAATGGGGTTTTTTTACATTTATTTTTTTTTTGTAACGTTGGCTTTTGAATCTCTCTTCGTATTATGTTAAATATTGATTTTCAAAGAAATCTTTTCAATGCGTTTTAATATAACGCTTTAGAATATTAGGAAATATAGAGTATCATTACATATTATAAAATAAAGGCCTCTGCCATGTCTGTCTGTCTGTTCGCGAAAAACTCAAAAACTACTGAACGGATTTTCATGCAATTTTCACCAGAAGATAAAGTGATTCCTGAGGAAGGCTTAGGTATATAATTTGTTAAGGTTTTTTTTATTATTAGGGCGGAACAACGCCCGCAGGATTCGCTAGTATATAACAATTCCGTAAATCTAGTTAGTTACACTGTAGAAGTAGCTTTTTATAACTACATATTTAAAATAGTTGTTATTTGAATTATTATTTTGTTATTATTTCTACTCATCTAATGCTTTTACCGATTTTGAATAATAATAATTAATTAGCGTCAAAAGAAATGGATAATGATATATACTCTAAATGGGGGTTCTCAAACGGTCAGTCTCGAGAAAAATTTGCCGATATAGAACTATTCACAGATTTTGTTTTAGTCGAGGATATGCTTTATGATTTTCTTGTTGAGGTTTTATCGTGAACCCAGTATTTTAGCAGCGACGCGTGTTCATACAAACAGACAGACTGACATTATTAAAAATAATTGAAATGTATTTTATTACCTGCAACACTTTTCCCCGAAAATCGAAAAAGTACAGACACGCTAGATTTACATTCTTATTATATGTATGAATATATAGATTTGTCAGAAACATTATGCAAACGTATCTTTGGTTTCCAATAACATTCACATGTCAGCTCCTTGTTGTATTGTCGTAAATCTCTGAGCAATTTTAAATGGATGCAGTTGAAGTATCAGACAGTGAATTTCAGCTTGTATTAGACGGTTCGGAAAACCGTTACAAGAATACTTTTAAAGAGCATTGTATGCAAAAATTCTTTAAATTCCTGCATCGGGTTGACGGTATGGACAGAATTGTTTCGTATTTTTTGTGTTTGTAAAATTGAAAGGAAGCTTTTATTTGTATTTTAAAACCTACCTTTGTGTATAACTTCTGCTATAATTTACAAGTTAATTATTTAAACTAACAAAAACTTAGATTTTTTAAAATTTTAAACCAGTTGATGTCCGCGATTCTGCTCATGCTTTTTCAATTGTAATTTAACAAATGTAAAATTGTAAGAGGATGTAGATTAATAGAAATGCACTTTCAAATACATTTATTGGAACGACACGAACGCCATCTACTGTAAGTTAATTGTATTATTATTGTTCTATGTAAGCAACAACTTAATAAAGTTCTGTTGTGATCAGAGGAACGGAATGGCAGCGCATAAAGTACGAACAAACTAACATTGATTATTAAGACGATGTATGTTCACCTTTTTAGTAACTCATATTTTGTCGACATTTTCTTACTGAAGGTGCCATAAATTGATCCCACTTAAATAGCTTACGATAGGTATATTGCAATTTATAGTTGAATTACCATTCCAACTAAACATTACATTATTAAACTTATTTGAAGGAACTATTACAACATAATGGAAATCTACTTTCTAAAGTTTTATCATATATTAAAGTTATTCCCGTACTTATTTTAACATTAGGTGCCAAATGATTTTCAGTGTTGTATCGCTATAATAGAACGTGTCATAATGGTAATAATGTTGTTATATTTAATCGTCTAGGGGCTACTTTACTTTTCAAAACTGATTGGTCGTGACCAAACATGACTATGACTTGGGTCACTGGAAAATTGTATTATTGTATTAAATTTTTCACCAGAAGACAAAGTGATTCCTGAGGAAGGCTTAGGTATATAATTTGTAAAGATTTTCTTTAGTATCAGGGCAGGTCAACGTCCACCGAGCCCGCTAGCAGTTTATAATAAAGTTTAATTAAAGATGACAACAATACTAGCACTATGCAATAAACGTTATGTGCTTATGGCTTGACAAACAAACACCAATGTTTGCTTTTAAAATTGAATCGGTATATTTTTTTAAGTTTTATTACGCTACTAGCGGGCCAAGCGAACGTTGCCCTGCCTTGTTAATAAAAAGAAATCGAAAATTCAATCGCAGCGCTACCTACCGAGTCCAATTGTGAATCAAAGCCATTCTTGAACCCACCTGAAGACACAAAAAAAATATCATCAAAATCTGTCCAGCTGTTTAAGAGGAATTCAGTCACATACACACGGACAGAAGAATAAGAATACATTTCTTACGTATATGTCGGCGCCATACCAGAATTCTCCCCAGGATCCATCATAAAAATGATACCATTAATGAAAACCAAATTAATTATATTTTCTTTTACAGCACCACTCTACAATGATCGTACAAAGAATGTTTTTCTTAACTTAATTTCTTATTGCCCGTTTGTAACTCGCTTCAACTCCGCCATATCTTATTTTTTTAATAATAACATATTTTCTTTATTACAAACATAATTAATATCAACGGTTTACAAAACAATATAAAATAAATAATAATATTGCAATTATTTTAAATCTTCATTAAAAGCTGAAATATATCTTAATTAGCTTATTCAGAAATAATTATAATAAAAAATACACCGGAAATGTCGCATTTAACACATTTATGGCAAAAATAAATCATATTTCTATTTTAAAATTCTTAAAACAATATTAGATTACAATTATATATAACCAAAACTTTTATTAAATGTAATTAATTTAATTCGTTACTTATCATAGTAATCTGTTCGTACTTTTCTATATTTTATTTACTTTATAACAAGAAGTTGCTAATAATATTTCCTGCTATCTAAGTTCCGATAGATGGCACTACAGATAATAAAGCTTTGATTTAATTTGTTACTTGCTTACATTGACACCAGATGGCTGTATAGTCGCGCGCCCATATATACTAGCTTTATATTAACACACACAGGTCTCAGACGACTTCTATGCCAAAATTCGTCACGATCAGTGCAGAGATTTTATCGTGATGAAGTAATAAACGGACAAACAGATTTACAATTGGTTTCATTATTTTTATATATAGTATAGATAAATAATGTTCTTTAAAATGTCAATTTACTCAGCTGAGAATATCTATAGGAAACTATTCCGTCGGTGTAAATTAAGTTACGTCCATCTTCACTGCATATTGCTCGTAGCTCTATCCGTGCGTCAAGTTCCTACTTTGCTATAACCCTCGCCTAGATTTCATTATCATGGATCGGATTTTCACAAAGTAGGAGTAAATTTAATAGATATACTAGTAAATTAATTACTAGGTATGTATTCATTTCATAAATATCAATAATCAGTCAATATTATCATAACAATTTCGTCTATGTACTGATGTTTTTTTGTTATTCTAGTAAAGATTTCCAGAATTGTTAGTTGTCAGAATTTTGTGAAATCTGAAAAGAATTTATTTTCGAATTGATAAGTTTCTTCAATTGAACTTTGTTTTTCGGAGTTTGTAATAACTTCTTTAAAGTGATCTGCAAAATTGATTAATGATTTGATTATTTAAAAGCTTTTCACTTTTAAAAAAAATTCAACGGATTACCGTAAACATATGTATATGTTGCAACTATATTTTTATGTTCGTATGTTTTATGCCTGGGACCATATGAGTAGTAAAGATTTACTGCGTTCACATCCACGAAAAGTTTCAGAAGTACATGTTCTAGTAATAAAAACCTACAGCCAAATATGTACTCATTTACCTCGGTACCTGAAATTGAGAGTGGAATATATACGTGTTGATGGATGAAATACCGTTCTGTATACAAGATAATAACCTGACACAGCGAAGTGATTACTCAGTATGTGAATCGTTTCACATGTAAATGCAGTCGCAGCTCCAATTTGAATATTCCGGATACGAGGCCATGCTGGATTCGCGCGAATCGTGTTCTGTTGAGCCTCTGTCGGTCTTAATAGATGTTATTGATCGGTGCAATTTCGATCATGGGTATTTTTTTAAGTTCAATTTTTCGAAGTTTACATACATTTCAATGGAAACGAATGATGCTTATCAAAATACCCTGGAGCCAGAGGCATTCCAACTTGGACTTAGGGTGAGGTGATAAAATCCTTTATCTTAGTCAATAACGATTACTTACTGGATAAGAACATAAATGATAACACTCGCCTTAGCAAATTTTTGAATATTTACTGCAAGAATGCCTCAGATTTAATTTAAAGATCTTAAAAGTACTTTGTAAGAGTCTTCGTATATATCCTTCAATTTTTTTAGCTTAATTGGCAAGGAGTCTCCTATCAAACCATTTGACGATCTTGTATAGCATGTAATCATTAATCTCGAGGCATTTAATGAATAATGAAATGATTCTCTTACATCTAAATCATGACGTGACTAACCTTTGTGACCTTATACTAATATGCTCATGAAAAGCACCAAGAAGAGAGGCAGTGACTCGTATTAAATTGGCGCCACCTCTCTCTCCCAATCTATTTTGCTGTATCTGTCGAATTAAAGATATGTTTATAAATGGAAACCAATGTATTCTAATAGGTAAGCTACTTCTAATACTTTATAATAAGGCAACGGAACGGGAAGACCCATTATTGTTAAAAAAATAATCTAGTGAAATTTGAACATTAAACTAGCCATCTTTCGAAGCTTTGTATGCGTTGATTATGGTATCAGATTCAACAACATTAAAATATAGTTTACAACTATATCTATAAGTCTGACCTTAGCTTTTCATCTGTGAGAGAATGTTTACAATGCGATCAGCAGTTTTGAAGATTAACCGCTTAGAAAAATAATCACAAATATTACTTCTTTGTAATAATAGCAAAGAATATTGTATGTTTCATTGTAATGACTAATTCAACGCACTCAATTATAAGTGTAGATATCAGGACTATCGTTTCGATGTAAAATGAATGTTAATCTGATTTTCCGTACCTCATTGAAACTGAATGCGTGTGGATGTACATATTTGATTTTGTAAATGTAATTTAAGCTCGCGGGAGAAGAATTCAATTTAGCTTCTTATTGTTGTTATATTTATTTTTGTCGATTGGATTCTAACGTCACATACGAGTTGAATTTGAGTCGCTTATTGCCTGGTAATTTTAAAGGTACTTACGTCTCTTTATTAGGAGTATTTTTAAATTTATTTCTAATTCTTCTACCAATAATGACTAACATTTTAAAAATCGTCTAAGAGTATTGTACTGCTATTGTAATGTAACATAAAAAATCTTCATGGTTATCTGCAATATTTCTCCAGCGGTTAAAGTCCAAATATTCATTATTCTTGTCTACAATTATAAATATCATTCTTCATGTAGTCCGGTGAAGCTGTTAAGACCTTGCTAGGCATATAGCGTAGTCAGTTCGAGAAAAAAAAAAAAATAATTGTTCAGAAATTTGGAAGGTCAAAATTTCAGATTAATTGCAAAATTAAATAATAATCATAAACAGGCTTAGTTTTATAGTGACTATTACTCTCTAACTTCAACAATAAAGCTCTAACTGTCGGACATAACATAACCACAGCTCAGTTAATTCCCAGCAACATGCAGTTTGCGCACTGAACGACTGTTGGTCACTGGAAACTGTTTGAAATGCGGCCAAAGTTTTACAACGTGCTATTATCAGTTATTTTCACGGGTGCACTCACTGCATTTGAAATAATTATTATTGCTGTTTTTTAGATTTTTTAACGCGATACTGGCTATTTAGAAATGTCCTGGCCTTGTCCTCTCTCTACATATTCTATAATAAGAGATGCTTTGATTATTTGTAGTATTTTATGATCTTTTTGTGATCTTTAATTTGTCTGCTGCATTCTCAGTTCGCAAGATTCGCAGTTAACAAATATTGCCACTGCTAGATTGTTTTACTACGCTTACTTCGATAGCTTAATGTCTTATAGTATTTTGCTGTGAAGGACAGTAGCTGAGGTAACCACAATATTCCTACTACGAAAATGGGCATTTCGACTTACTTTTATAATGGGGGCTATAAGTACCAAAAGTCTGTCCTTCCAATATATCTCGATAATTTAATGTATGTTCGCAAAATATTATACAAGTTAAATTTAATAAAAGACCGGCAAGATTTTAACAATAAGAACAATCACAAATCAACCATCCCATGTTTCAGGTTCAGTAAGGCCAGTAATCGTTTTTAGTTAATAATGTTAGGTTCTACAACGAAGTCCCAAAGCTCATTGTCAAGCGAATTTTGATGTCAAAAAACTATTATAGGGTGGTTCAATATATGTGAATGATGATTATATCTGGAAATAACGCCCCTTTCTGTACATTTGTTAAAAACAATTGTAACTTTAATAGTTTGTTATAAAAAGATGTACGATACAAAAATAAACCTGATCAAATTCCTTGCAGACTTTTTGCAGTGACTGGGTTGTTCTCCAAAACGGTGGTAGTTTAATTAAAGTATTTTTAATTGCATATTATAGTGGACGTTACTTTGCACTTCCGCCTCGTATTGATTAGCAGCTACCACGTCACACTGCAACAAAAAAACGTTTGATACAATTTGCGCGACGTGTACCTGAAAATGTGACCTGAGACTGGTAACATAAAGAATGAAATATTAGTAACTAAAACAAAAAATTAATTAAAAACGCGTTTTTGTTTTACGGTTTTTTTTTTGGTTGCATTATAATGACCAGTCCTGTAAAGATTGGAATGTTTCCTAAAATCAGGTTACAAGTGTAATAGTTACAGTTAAATAATTTGAAAAGTAATTTATGGCGGTCCCAAAACACTTTTCTACTGCTCCATAAAGTGTAAGTTTACAGTAAAATTAAGTTTTATCTATTAAAAACTATTTCAGACAGATAATATAAAACCACCCAACCCCGATATCGGTTCCAAACGCATGTAATTACCATGAACCGTTGCCGACATTCATTCCAGCGCCAAATATCTGTAATAATTTAAATTTCTTGGCGTTGAACTTTGTTTGTTGTGTGTCTTCAATATCATTTGGTTCTATTATGAACTGTTTTAGTTATTACATGTTATTCGTATCGGATTCTTCATTTAAAATATGTCCTTCATGGTTCTTAGTAATAGTTACATTCTTTTTATTATTATATAATTGTTTAGACAGACAATAACAAACACAAAAATGTGGGCCTCCGGCGCTCTCACTGACCAAACGAAACGCAACAATGCAAGCACTGTTACTTCACGTCGGTTTACTGTGAGAGAGTGGTACTACCCCGGGCGGGTCGACCCATTCTCGCTGAAGCTAGTAATAGCTTCAGCGTGGTTCTACCACCTACAGATAATAAGTACTTGGTATTATGGTGTAATGGGTCCGCCTAAAAATTGACGAAGATAGAGCGAGTTCACGTAGTAAATAGAATACGACCACTGTAAAATAAATTGAAGTGGAAAAATAAATTCAACATTAAATTGTTGCGCCATTTATGAAATATTTATAACAGTCGGTACTACAATTTTCTGTCAACAAACAAGTTAAAGCGCCATCTGTTCGAGCCTGATGAAACTTACAATTAATAAAAATAATCAACATTGACAATAATTTCATTTGTAATTTAAAAATATTATTTGAATATTAATCGAAATATAAATTATCATATCTCTCAAGTTAGACCAAACTATACATAAATGCCAACTCTCATGAAGATCGATTAAGCAGTTTCGTAGTTTATCGTGGACAAACATCATGACACTAAATTTTTATATATTTAGATTATGATGACTATTACTGCTGTTGTTTGTATTTATCACATGAACCTTAATAATGTTGCCAAATAGATTAAAATATAAGGGAAATTAACTTAAAACTAATCATTCCAAACTTCTATCGACCCAACCTTGCTGTTTTCCACCAAGTTGATCCACCTTACGAACACGTAGGAGACATTATCTAAAATAACATACAAGTTGGTTCGGAATATTCCCAAATTATATAGATTTTGGATGAGCATTATCTTAGTCACGCATTGATACACACAAATCACAATGAATAATGTACTAATAATTTAGTAATATCGTATAAATGAGGTTCTGATAATATTGGAGCACGTATAAAGTAATTCGAATGTGTTAAGATTAAAGTATTGATTTATAAACCATGTACGAGTATAGTAGTTATTTTAGTGTTCAACTGATAAATGTACTTACGTTTAATCTACGTATGGTGGTATATTTCCAACAATATCTAAGTATATAAAAATCCAATGTTTGTCCACATTAAACTCTGAAACTGCTTAACCGATCTTCATAAAAGTTGGCATTTTTGTATAATTTGGTCCAATTTGGGAGATAGGATAATTTATATTTCGATCAATATCCTCAATATTTTTTTATTACAAGTTAAATTATTGTCAATGTTGATTATAGTTATTAATTATAAGTTTGATCGGTCTCGAACAGATGGCGCTTAAATTAGATTTTTGATAGAAAACTGTAGGGTCGACTGTTATAGATATCTATGACGCCACGTTTTAATTTTGAATTTCTTTATCAACTTCAGTTTATTTTCTGGTGTACGTATTCTGTTAATCTATTTACTACGTAATCTCGATTTTTCTATATCAAGTTTTTAGATAAATTCATTACCCTATAGTACCAAAAACTTTATCAATTCAACATGTAATAACTGAGCCACAGCAACGCGTGACCGGGTCAACTAGTAATATAATATATTCGTTGAATTAAGTAGTAATATTAATTAGTAATAAATAATAATAAATTGGTAACACTATTGGCTGACGGTGAAGGAAAACATCGTGAGGAAATCTAAACCTGAGAAATGTTCTTGTAGTACTACTGTATGTGGGAAAAATATAGAACTGTGGATTTCTCTGAGCTTGAAATCGCCAATACGTCGTGGGCTGGCGTGGTGATTACGCCCATACCTTCCTTCGGGAAGAGGCCTATGGACCTGCAGTGAATCTCTAACAGGCTGATGATGATGATTAATTCATGAAGATTTATTAATAACGATTTGAATAGTATCGTATAATATTTCGCAATAATCACACCATTTAAAGGACCGTTACATATTGTCTTTACTTAAATACGCAGACCACTCGCTCAACAATCACTCAAAATATCGTTCGTTTTCCAACAGATGTACCCGGCATTATGTCTTAATAAATTTCCCCAATTTAAGTGTATTCAATAATTTAAAAGAAGCTTACAAACAGTCATGGATGGTGTTAGCGAGGGTGGTTGGTACAATTATGGTGGTGTCTGCAAATGACACCTCACTCTGTGCATGTACCAAAAACTAATTTATTTACGTTTGTAACTACTTACTTTGTACAAATATTTATGAAGAAAAGATAAAGTAGATAGACTTTCTTGTCCGTTCTTCTCGATGACTCGGTTGTTTTCCGAACCGGTGGTGGCTTTAACGTTCACAAGCACCTGCTCAGGGCATAAATAAAGTATTTTAAAGATTTAATGTTAGCTATTACAATAATCATCTTATATAAATGTAAAACTATGAATAAAGTCATTGATAATTTGACGAAACAACTATTATCCGATTTTTTCTTTTGTTAATCTTTGTTGTAATATTACTCTAAGTGCATTTGAAAACCCATTTCTCTTCATTTCTAGTATATTAACATCTTTGACCAAATTATCACATACATGAAAACAAACTAGCATAGTTTTAACATAGCTAAGATATAAAATAAAAAGTATAATAAAAATACAGAAAACTTAACAAACAAAATTTTAACATATAAGTAAATATAAAAGAGCCAAGTTTATATTCTCCTCATATAAAGTCAAATGTGTGATCAATGAAATGACATTTAGTGTTTACGATCGATTCTGACGCTTTACGACGGCGGACGGTATAGTTTTATTGCTATTTTAGCGCCTTTCTACCGCATACTAAAACATATTTTGATGGAGAAGTTCGTAACACGAGTTTGATGCGATATAAAATTTAATATCTCCCATTGAAGTTAAGTTTATGTTCGAAGTACAAATAATAAGTAGATAGAGGATATACGTAAACAGAAAAAGGTTTTTTTTTTTATCTATTTTATTCAAATTTGTTACAAATATTTATTTATGCATATAATGAGAATGTAAATCTCATGTGTATTTTAGATTTTTGTGAAAAAAAATTGTTGCAGGTATCTTGGAAGAAGTAATAAAATACACTTCAATATTTTTTAGAAATGTCGGTCTGTCCTTCTCTTTGTATGAACACGCATCACTGCTAAGATATGCTAAGATACTGTGTTCACGATAAAACCTCACCAAGAGAATCATAAATCATATCTTCGAGTAACATTTAATCTTGGTTTCATTAACTCCATCATAACATCAGTTCACGTTATCAAACGTTATTGTAATTTTAATGACGACGTGACTTAACTACGAGAGAAAAATAGATAAGTAAATGGATTTAATATATTAAGATGATTTTATTAGTCACTGTTTTTTTTACATTAAGTTCTAGGGCACAGTTAGTAACAATTATTATTAACAAACCAAACAGGTTTCAAGATGGTAGGCAGACATTAATAACGTTTCTCAGTTTTAAATCTCATGATATTGACCTTTTATGATTTTTTGACAAAACCAAAATAAAGAGGAAGTCATGGTTATTTTGAAATTGTATATCTTTATCCTTGTTTCGTTACTTTCATTACTCTATTCTGTGATTATTTTACTTATATTTTTATTTTATTCAATAATATAAGAATAAATAAATCAGAAATTGAAGTGATATATTTACATTAAGTATTATGGAAAATCATAATACGGTATTCTTCGAGACACTGCAATGTAATATGGGGACGGACGCTTTTTACACAGTCGTGCATCATACTGAAGGTTAAGTTTCATATGCCAAAATGAAATCGCTTCTAATATGAATTGACATAATAAGTTCAGTTTACTCGCTTGTTCCTACGGGTCGTGTCTTGCGTTTAGTTTTTGAACAAATTACGGTCAACCCAGTAAGGTAAGCTCAAATAAATCCTGTATGACTGTTGTGCAGAGAGTTGACCACACGATTGAGCTTCGTGAAATAGTACCTAGTTGGCATAGACATACACGGTTTGGCCCTTTTCAGTAATTCTCGGTTCTTACTGAGCGGTCATCGTGTATTCAGACCCTTATACCTCGCGCCACACATGTTCTGTTATAAAGAAACCAAAATAGATAGAAATACCACTCCATCAATAAATTTGACCCATATTAAAAACCATGTTTAGGTTTCGTTTTACACAGACGTTGGTTATACATAGTTCATATAAAAAAATATTAACAATGACTTGGGAGATATTTTTTTTACTAAAATTGATTCGTTCATTGCTCCTGAAGCCAGAATCTACTCATAAGGTACCTTTCATGTCTTTAATAATAACCTGGCTAATCTTCGAAAAGTTATTTATTTTAATCGTTAACGGACCCGTCAATTTATAATTTCAATTAATATATTAAAAGAATTGCTTATTTCCTTAATCCCATCCCTGTTAATATTACGTACGATTAAGTTTCTGAGACAAATCTCGGCGTAGGCTACATAAACAGTTAGTTACGCGAAGATAATATATGGTATGATTTATAAACATACAAAAAAAAAAGTCGTGGACAGAAACCAATAATCCATACATGCATACAGATCACATTATCTTTTAATAATCTTCCATCCTCAGTGGCCTTAAAAAGAAGTGTAAAAAATACTGAGACATGTATTAGATATAATTTAATTTTTTCTCAATATATTTTATAACTTTGAGGCAGCACGCATAAAATACGAATTCTATGTTATATTATTTAAACAAAAAGAGATATTATAATACGGATAATAAAAAATATTTAAAATAAACATTATTCCTTCTTTTAACATTTAATATTATCTCCTCACAATAGGTTTGACCTTTAACATAGATCTTTGACATTCATTTAATGTAAATTCTCTATAACGATGCAATAAAGTAACAAATGAGATTTGTCAGTACTTTTTATGTAGCGTCGTATCGTAATCGTATCGGACTGTGTTAATGGCCCATCATTCACGATTTAGCGCATAGATTTATTTAAGCGGACACTTTAACGGTCGGTTTGAACAGTTCATGTTTGGTTTGGTACGTAATTGAACGTTTGGTTTATGGGTTATTGCCGAATTGTTTTGGTCCCATCTAAACATTCGACTGTGACCTAGACTGATGAAGCGTGAAATTGAGTCGAATTAATGTATTAGGTTCACCTCTTTTTATGCGATTACCTTTGCGTAACAAAACCAGATGGATAACCAACGAGTACGGAGCTTTTGATTGTTAAATCTCGATTGCGTAAATTTTCAAATGTAGCAGACATATCAGGACTAATCTACAATATTGCGCTCACAGATTTCATACACTTAAACGAAAAATAGTTAAAGTTGATTTCGGTTATAAAGACGTTGGAGAGACCACTTTCATGTCGTAACTATATCCTGAAGTCGTTATATCGAAAATAGCAGAAAGGCATTTACATATATTCGTTTATTTATTTATCAAACTACGTATTTTATCTACCGGTGTTAGTAATAAAATATGTGTTTATTGGTTATTATGGGTACATTTTGGCTCCTCTGGACTTAACTGCTCTCCTAGTGTGTGCATTTTCAATATCATCATGAGTCGGATTGCAATTTCTCTTTATTTTCAAGAATTTTGATTCAAAACACTTCATAATTTAGACGCAGTTTTTCCATATCCTTAATATTATAGAATATGAAACTCCAGATTACTTGCATAGATCAACAGTGTTTTCATTATTTTTCAGTCTCGATGTTTCATTGTTATGTTCACTTTTTCTTTAATAGTAAATGTTCGTCTAGAAGCAATATTCACATGTTCACGAAACATTGTTCATACACTGGAAATTTCTATGTAATAGGTGAACTTTGTACACATGCTAAGTAATTCTGCCTACAAACGTAACTCTAAAGTCGTTACGAGAGAGGTCGTTATTAATTAAATCCACTGTATTTATCACAATTAACTTACATGAACGTCTTTGTCACCAGGACGATCTGAACCCGGCATCGTACCATCCATTGTGGGCTTCGCAAAAGACTCAGTGGCCCTTGAATCTGATCGCTTAGCGCCCGGAGATAGGATCTGCAGCGTCAACGGCATATCCACCGCTCGTTTAACCAACGATGAGGTATTGCGACTCCTGGACAATGTTGAAGAGAGAGCTTCACTTGAAGTGGAATATTATATGCCCAACTATGGTGAGTCTATTATTTTTATACCATATCCATAAAGCTACACTGTGACCACTAAAATGCTTTTGAAAGGAATACAAAAATATTGAGTTTCTTTTTTTCAAATCAACTATTAAATAATGATAAGCTATAAACAATGTACGCAAAATTTTAAGATTTATCTTATACTTAAAGCAACGAAATCTATATGCCACTAAAAATCATTCTCAGTCCTATTCCAACTGAACTATATTAAAGAATCAGTATTCCTATAAACAGTGAGCTTTAGAAGAACTACCAACTTTCCAAATACAAGAGAAAAGTTAATACTTAACTAAAATTTCTTACAGCATCACAAAATTCCCTATACATTACGACCAAGTTAGCAGAGGTTCCATTGGAGAAGATCAGCGGTTCTCTCGGTGTCACCATCAGAGGTGGTTTGCCAGAGAACTCAGCTCCGAGTGCAGACCTTGTACTAAACAGCAGATCTTTAGACGCTCAGCCCTTGGTAGTAACACACGTAAGACCTGGGGGAGCAGCGTATAACACGTCAAGGATCAAACCTGGAGACAGACTTTTGAAGGTTGATCATGTGAGTTCTCTGTAGAAATATTATTATTAGAATCATCAAATAATATTAGAATAACATATAGGCAAATACAAAATTTATAAAAACTGCACTCAAGAATAGCAAAAAATTATCATCATCAGCCTATATGAAACCCACTACGGGTCTCTTCCCGAAGGAAGGTATGAGCATAATCGCCACGCCGCGCTAGTCCAGGATCTATAGGTGTTTTCATCACATAATGTTTTCCTTCAGCGTCAGCCACCAGTTTAAATTAGTAAATGTACGCGAACTCAGAAATATTCGTTGGTACATGCCAAGGTTCGAACCTGTGGACATCAGATTCATACTCCACCGATCAAACCAATAGACCACAACGACTATTTAAAATGGATTTTATATATAGTTATGGAGGAAAAATAGAAAAATCTGATTAAACAGATATTTTAATCTCATGCATTTTTCCACAGATATCTCTCACCAACAAAACTTTGTCAGAAGTTCATCAGATACTTCAGAACTGCCCACAAATCACCAGTCTTACCATCGAGTATGACGTTTCTATCATGGAATCTGTGAAATTGGCAACAGGCCCTCTACTTATAGAAATCGAAAGGCCCTGCAATGAAGACCTCGGTTTGTTTCTATCGAATCAGAGGATACCTGACGAAGTCTATAGCTCCGGATCTGACACTTACCAAAGAGTTGGAGGTTGCAATGCTATTTTTATCGACAGCATACTACCGGCTAGTATAAGTGATAGGTGAGTATCCATAGCGAAATTTTTAGTATGCTATGTACTTTTAAAGCAATTATATAGCTAACGTAATGTAGTCCAATAACATCGGCCTCCTAATTACCTATTTTTCAAAGCGGTAAGATAAATATCGGCTTTAAAATGGCATATGTAGAATACTTATCAGCAATAGTATCAGTAAACTAAAATATGAACTTTTCTTTATAAACTTGCTTGTAGGAATATTTGAACTCTATTTGAAACGGAAAAGTGAGAAAAATAGGTCAAGAAAAAAATTGTGTGAGTTTATGAAACCATGAAGCAAGTGAAACTTTTTTTCGGATCGTAGACATTTAACTGAACATTTTCAAAAAATTATTACTTTAAGGTATTCAAATCGCTTTCTAAGTCATGACTTAATAATTGAAAAATGATAATGGGAAATCAATAGTAGACAAGATTTCCAACTATAGATTTTATTTTCAATGTGCGTAAATTGAAAAGCTTTCATGATTCAATTGTTTTAAGCGCGAACCTTGTAGGGCACATAAAAGTTTTTTTTTTATATCATAGGTAGCAAACGAACAGGTGGATCACCTGATATTAAGTGATTACCACCGTTCATAGACACAAGCCACACCAAGGGAGTCACAAGTGCCTTCCCAGCCTGTGTTTGGGGAAAGGGGGTGGAAAAGGGGGAAGAGGAGGTGGAAGAAGTGGGGGGAATGGAGATGGGCATTCTGCGCTCTCACTGACCGAACGAAACGCAACAATGCAAGCACTGTTACTTCACGTGGGTTTTTCTGTGTGTCGGGTGGTACTACCCCGGGCGAGCCGACCCATTCAGGCTGAAACCAGTAATAGCTTCAGCGTGGCTCTACCACCTACAGAAGTAGTAGTTTCATAGTGATATTATTCTGATCGTAGTTTTACGTTCTAGCATAAAGTTATCATAGATAAACGCATTCTACGTTGTACTCAAATAATAGTTTAACTAAAAACCGATAACTTCAAGAGAGACATTAGTAACTAGCGTTTCATTGTCATCGTTCTCTAATTTATAATTCAGTAAGTTTTACTATAACTAATCATAGGCTAATAGTAATTGTTAGCCCAATCGCTTATTAATATAACTCATCTAACCCTTTCAGTTTTTAACAAACATTTTGTTATTTTCATTATCCTGTGTTTCAAACTCAGCCGTTATAAAATGTAAAGTAATTAAACAGTTTCTCAACAAATATCTTAATAAAACCTTAAGACTGTTTTTAATTTGATTGCGTTCTGTGCGTGGCGTTACATAATTACAACTTTCGTTAGAGCTCTAATGCAATTACTTCAAACAGATGTGGATTAAGTGAATTATCCGGGACCTAAAATGGTCCTTCGTAAAAGCTCATTAACGTTGCTAAAAGTGACATTAATTTCACTGATATATGTATGCTGGTAGGGTGTGTTATACTTACCTGACTAATGGTCTGGCTGAGTAATGACTTATATTGGAAATAAGCAGTCAAGTATAGGTACTTTCTACATGTGTTCCAAAAGCTACACCAAAGGACTAATTTATCTAGGTCTAACATCTTACCACGTCCATCACGTATGATCAACTGAGATTGTAGTCTACGTCATTAAGAATTAATAAGAAAAAACATCAATTTTAATTTTGCTTCCATGACTAAAATATTTATGAACACAATATTGGATATTCTATTGTATATAGATATCTACATATTACTGAAGTCAAATAGTAGATTAGTGGTTACAACATAACATACAATGAGTTTAGTAATATTTACTTTAAAGTTCATAATAGACGAATTGGTATATCATTACATAAGTATAAAACAAAGTCCTCTGCCACGTCTGTCTGTCTGTTCGTGATAAACTCTAAAACTACTGAACAGATATTCATGCGATTTTCACCGATAGATACAGCGATTCATGAGGAAAGTTTAAATATATAATTTGTCAAGGCTTTTTATTATCAGGGCGGGTCAACGTCTGCCGGGCCCGCTAGTTTCTACATATATATAAGGCAGCACTGGAAAGGCTTACTGTCTATGTTATGTTAGTAGTAGTAGCTATTGTCATCTAGAGATAAATAAAGCGATCCTAAGGACGCTTGACGCCAGATAGACGGCCAGTCGTAAAACAGTTAGACGCAGTTCACAACATAAAGTAAGAATGTATGTTGTGCCGACCCTAGTCAGGTAGGACGTGAGCAATAAGATAATGTCAACAACAAACCTTAGGTTACTAAATATTTAGTTTTGAGCAATATTAATATTATTTACAATTTGCATACATATTAGTCTAAGTGCATACACACTGTCTATCAAATACAAAAAAGCTAAAAATTTTGAATTATAACCTTTAAATGAATACTATTAAACATTTCAGATGAGAAGATAAATGCATCTGCACCGACTTTACACAATAATTGTGAAAATTATACTACTAATAATAGAAGCATAAAATATTTAAAAGATATTTTGGTTCTGTTAAAAATGCAAAATCTGAATTACTATAATATATACGTGAACGTTATATTTTTTACATTTATATATTTTATGCTAATTATATTTTAGTGCCCAGCTAGCTGGATTTTCAAATAATAATAAAATTGTAATAAAGATATGCCTTTGTTTATTTAAATTTATGGCCGGTTATGTGTCGTACAGAATAATTTTACACATGCTATTGTTTTCTGCATCGTGTATTTTTTTAGTAAACCAACATTCAAAATTTGAAACAAGATGGCGTTTGACAATTATCTTTTTATCTGAACGGATAATACATTCGTATAGTATTAGTTCACTCATGTGCAGAAAAAATGAATGCAAGTTAAAGGTCCAAGTACGTCCCTGTATTTAGCTTCGTTCCCTGATTGTGTGCCATGCTGAAGAACAACTAACAGCCCCCAGGGTTCCTTTATTGGAAACAAAGTGAACATTTTCTTTTTAAGAGAAATGGCTATTAATTAGAAAGTTTGTGCGCTAGGGGGAGCTTTATACCGTTTATTGGATTGATGAACAGTACTAATAAAGTAGGATTTAAAATGGAATTTGTTAGAGCCTTATTTTACATTGCAGAATTTATTCCTGTTAACAGAGTTTAAATGCAATTTGTAAAGATTGGAGAATTATTTTTCAATTAAATAGAGTTTTAGAAAAGTCAGTATAAATAATATGCGTAGGTTAAATTAATGTACTAAATACTTGTAAATTATGCTTGTTACTTTTAGAAAATGATGTTTTTAGGCAAAAAATATATATAGCCGTTACAAATACAATTACGTGATCATAACAGCAACCGGTGATCAATATAAAAATACTAGCTGTCCCCCGCGGCTCCGCACGCGTTTTTTTAAATGTATTAAATAGCTGTGGTGTCATAGTTATTTTTCAAATGTTTTTGAAAATGCATTTCTGTAATGTACACACCTACTTACAATCTTACATTACGCCATCTACTGTAACATGTAACGTGTACATTAGATATGTGAATACGAATAGTATATCGAATGGGATGGGATTTATATAGCAACATACCTGGAACTTTAACCTACTTGTCCACCTCAGTGCTCATTAACACTATATAAGAAAGTAATGAAAATTTTAAACTGTCATTATCGAACAATATGGTTAAATTGTTTATTATATAGACAAAACAGCCATTGTCGATATAATTGTATTTTTTTACGTTGCTATAATACTGAGTTATGTAGATGCAAACGCGATAAATAAAACAAAATGCCGCAAATTGACAAAATTATAATATAATTAAATTCATACATTTTCTTGGAGTCAGTCAGCGCACGTCTAGGCGCTTGTTTACAGTAAACAAACTATTTTTATTAAATTCACACGAACGAATGCACAGGTTCATCACTTCATAGTGTAAAACAAAGTCCTCTGGTCTGTCTGTTTGTCTGTTCCCAATAAAGTCGAAAACTACAGATCGGATTTTCATGCCGTTTTCACCAGTAGATAGAATGATTCATGGGGAAAGTATAAGTATAATTTTTCAAGATTTTATTTATCGGGGCGGGACAACGTATTCCGAGCTCGCTAGTTATCTGCCCGTAAAAGTCCCGTGATTGTCGGTCCAACCGATTAGGAGATAGTAGAATATTGCGGACGAAGTCTTGGGTAACAAAATAAAATAGTCTAAGTTACTTCTTATAAGGTGAGTTATCTGCCAATGAAAACCCCGTGAAAATCATTTACGGATATTGCACTGCGGTCGAAGGCGAATAAAAAAAACCTAAATTACTTTTTATGAGGTCTGCTATCTACCAGTGAACACCCCGTGAAAATCGGTCCAACATTTTGGAAATAGAATGCGGACGAAGCGCGGACAAATAAAGTACAATATGTCAACCGCTATAATTTCGGCTATTGCCAGTAAAATCCGTTAAAATAGGTCCAGCCATTTTGGAGATTACCCGGAACAAACAAACAAACAGACAAAATATAATAATATAAAAATAAGAAAAATATAAAAAAAAGGTTGTCATATAAAAAGTTGTTTTATTGTAATGTCATACACAACTTTTTTATAATACATAATAGATAAAAATTGAATAGAAAAAAAAATAAACTTTGAAAATGTTTGAATAGAACTCCACGTTCTATGGCAACGTATATAATATTCGCTAACGATACCTAAAAGGAAAAAAGTGCCCGATTTTGAAACATTCTTCATTGGTGCTCCGCTCTTATCGATCTTTGCGTGATGATATATAGCCAAAAGCTTTCCTCGATAAATGAGCTATCTAAAACTGAAGGGTTTTCTCAAATCGGACTGGTAGTTCCTGAGATCATAGCGTTCAACCAAACAAACTCTTCAGCTTTATATATTAGTATAGATTCGCTAATCTCAGGAACTACTGGTCCGATTTGAAAAATTCTCTCAGTGTTAGATAGCTCATTTATCGAGGAAGGCTATAGGCTAAATCACTACGCTAAGGCCAATAGGAGCGGAGCACCAATGAAGAATGTTTCAAAATCGTGGTTTTTCTCCTTTTGAGAGCTTTCGCTGCGTGTTAGCGTTAGCACATAGCAACTATTCGACGCGGACGAAGTAGAACAGCTAGTATGAAAATATATACGAGTATTAATTTATGCGTATCAGAAGTATACTAAAACTAGACAATATATAGTTCAGTATTAATGCTACAGGAAGTTCTGGACTATAGTATATACAGTCCTGTGTGTCTCTAATGAAATTTATATTTAATGTGATTATTTTAAAGGCTTAAAAACATTTTGTAAACAGTGAAGAACATGTTAATGAATATTTTTGGTAAATAATGCCATCAAATAAAATGTATAGAAACGTATATATAACTTACATAAATTTTACCTCTTTTGCATTTTTTACGATTTCTTTCCAGACTTATACACGAAAAGAAATATGGTATTTCTTAATTATTGGCCTTGGGTTAAGGATCTTAGCTTACACCAGTTAAACAAAGTTTATATTTATTTATTTACAAGGACAATATTGCAGATAATAAGTTCAATTTTTTATAGCTACTATTTTTTTGCCTGCTATATTATTTACATTTATATGCACATCTATGCTCAATATAATATCATATTTACCAACAGTAAAGAAAATATAAATAGCATCTAGCTATTATAAATCTTTCTCCCTCTAACATCACGAAAGTGGTAACCCTAGATCATATGTCGCTGTAAAACCATTTGTAAATCTAAAAGGGTGAGTTTGAATTTAACCTTCAGTAATAAGGATTTATCTTTGACCTATCCCACATAGATTTGCGTTTCAATTTAAAACTGAATAATGGCTAACTGTTGGATGTGATTACTATAATACTTCGAATATCTCTTTCACGATATTTTTCTTTTTCGTCGATAGTGTTACCATTTAGTAAACTTACGCGAATTTCGAAAAATTCGTTGGTACATGCCATGGTTCGAACCTGCGGCCACCGGATCGATATTCCACCGGTCATACCACTAGATCACCACGACAGAAGAACTTAAGAAATGCCTAAGAACAGCTACCAATAAATTAGGGATGCTGTTTAAACTGAATTGATATTTTGTATAGCTGTATCTTTTAATCTACATCAAGAGCAATTATGGCCATCCGCGGAGTACTTTTGCCATTTTTGAATGGAGTAGAGTCTTTTAACTTGTTGGGTCATTGGTAATACGCTGCTGATATATGCAAAGCCTTGAATCGACCGGCGTATGGTCGATTGTTGCCTTGTGTTTTTCTATGCGCTACTCTTACGAATTTCTGAAATAATTACACAATCTCTATTCAACTTCAAGACTTTCAGACGCCATAAAGGTTTCTAATAATACGTAGTCAATGTTTAATTAATCATCACTTTCTTCCTCTATTATGCGAACTGCAAATGAACAGGACTCAACATCCGTCTCTGTTTTCTCTGTCTCAGAACAAAAGCGTAAATCAGTTTTAAGTAAGTTTCAATTAAGAGTTATTAACCTCGATTTAGTCTTATTAATTTTTCGCCAAGCGTTTTTAAATATAAAAGAAAATCTACATGCTATTAATATATATATTAAAGATAAATTTATATGAACTTCCTTATTCAGACTAAGATGGAGGCTATTATGAGTTGCAACAAAACAGTCTTACAATTACTGTTGTTTAATTTGTGTAAATCTTAAACTCAAAAATAACATGAGTAAGGTACAGAGATTTATCGAAAAATGATTTTAAACTGACTCAACTTTAGAAATATATTAATGAACACAAATCCGCTTATCCCGGTCTGATTTTAAAGTGAGAGGTTTATTTTAAGAATATTACAGTAACGACCTATGTTTTCAACTCTTGGTTATTGTAAGAAAGTTTACGGATTAACCTGGCGAGCTTTAAGTATTAAACTCTAGGTCGAGTGAACTTTTACCTACAGTAAAAGCTCTCTAAATGAAATAATCGCTTTGAATAAATTTTAAAAATACGAAATCACTCGCATAGTTTGTCTATTTGCTGAATTAGGTAAATTAAAATGAATTAAGTGTTGTACGCGAGTTAAGTTTTACCACAATTTTATTTACCCTTAGGTGGCGATGTTGCCGACATTTGTAAGAGATATTGGACAGTCACTCAAATGTGTCTTCTGGAATAAATCGATAGGATTTTACGGCAGATTTTCAAATATAGTCAAGCTATCATTAAATAATATACTCTTATAACTAACTTATAAAATTATAATTTCATTGAAACATTTTCCTTTACCTAAAGCTCGGTCTCCTTCTATGTTTCCAGTACACGTTGAAAATGCACTATCGAAGCGTGCTATAACTAAGCCATTATTACTCAAACATTTTAGTTCCATTGCCATAATTGATAACTGATTATTTACATGGTATAACTATCATGACTTATTTATTTATTACTTTATTGACACATATACCACTTACAAAATATTACATAAATCTAATAACCCACAATTTCAGGACAGTGTGAAACATCTTTACAGATGTGCACATCTTGTGACATGTTTTGTTTCAGCACTATCTTAAGAAAATAAATTGAGTGCAAATTATATTTTAACAACAAATCAATATGCATATAACTTAAATAGATTTGAGCGATATTTTCTGAATGAGCAATGAATATTATTGCCATTAATCGCATTACGTATACAACTATTTCATACGGCTGATGATCGTATTATCAATAGAAACGTAATAAAGGACAAGTCAAATAAGTTATCTTTAAGATATTTGGATTGTCGTTACTAAACTATAGGTAATGGTGTCAAACAAAACAAAAAATCACTAAAATTGAAATCGTCTTTAAAATATTCTACTCTAAATAATTCATCAGAAAGTCTTTGATCATAGTTAGGTATCTACATGGTTTTTAATTGTCATAAACCTACCAATATATTAATAACTATTTATTTTCTATCCAATTTTAAGTAGTTCCATGGTATATCTTCGAAATTTAAGGTTCAATGTTATTGAAATTTAAATGGAAAAATATCCGGATTCCAATAAAAAGAATTTTCAAATCGATTTATAATTGACGAAGTTCTGAATGAACAAACTTAAAAAATATATAACCGAATTCAGAACCTACTCTTTTTTAAGTGGGTTACAAAAAAGTTTTAAGCGGATATCGCAAGTTTACTTGTAGTGATCGTACTCCAAAACTGTGAACTATGGATAAATAATAAAACAATATTTGTCGGCTTGATGTATACAATAATGTCAATTTAGAAGACATACGATTTCTCAGATGTGGAGCCTTGCATCCAGGCGATCAACTCCTCGCTTTCGATGATCACGTTATCGAAGGAAACAACTACACAGCGGAAGAGGTGATGTGTTATCTGGAGAATTGCGAAGGAGGATTCACAAGGTTGCACGTGGCCCCGAGACACGTATTGGCTCACGGCGGAAGATATACTAGAGGTAAGTGTTACTTTTCTAAAATCAAAATAAAAATTCTTTACTCAATTTACGCCCTGAGAACATGCTTATGAACGTCAAAGTCGATTCGGAAAACAACCCAGTCATCGAGTTGAACCGGAAAGAAACTCGATCTGGTTTACCCACCCTTTCATGATACATATTTTTGCAAACATAGATAACATTTGTTTTCGGTGGATGCACAGAAATTGGCGTCATATCCAGATGACACCATCGTTCACATATTGATGTGTTTTATGACTTTGTTATAAAACCTAACGCTATTATCTAAAAAACTGTTATTGGACTTAGTGAGCCTGAAACGACCAATTTATTATTATTTCTAATATTTAAATTATGTCTGTCTTTTACTAAATCGAGCTTATTTTAATTTTCGCGGACATATATTAGATTATCAAAAATATATTGGGAGGGCAGAGTTAAGATACCGAATTCCTGAAATTTAATCTTTAGTGATTGTCATGGCTCTATATTATAAATTGCTCGAATTTCCCGTTTTTGTAATAGGAATATTGTGTCTAACTCAGCTGCTATCCTCCACATATCTCACATCCACACATCATGATAATATAAGGTACTTATTAGAGTTATTAATGAAATATTGTGAAAGAGATTAATTCGAATCGATTATTCGAATTTGGAGATGTATTATTTCTGTGGTAGTCGCCATTTTCTTTAAATTGCACTATGCTTAACGTCTTCTTAAAGTGAGCATGATGCTTATTGTCACTTTGTCTTGCTATTATGAATATATAGCAATTTTGGAATCATTTTTAAATTTTAGCGGAAACGCAGTTAGCAATACATTTGAAGAATAGGTATTAAAATAAATCTGTTGCTATCATATTCTGTTCAAAATACCGAAAAGAGTTAGGGAGAGACCACCGCAGCTGAGATTGATTATTACTACATTTTATATAACAAAGGCCTCTGCCACGTCTGTCTGTCTGTTCGCGATAAACTCAAAAAGTACTAAATGGATTGTCATGTGGTTTTCACGAGTAGATAAAGTGATTCATGAGGAAGGTTTAACTATATAATTTGTCAAGTTATTTTTTTATTATCAAGGTAGGAGAACGTCCGCCGGGCCCACAAGGATCTACATAAAATAGACGAAATCGCTACGAATAAAATGCTGGTTATATTATTGATTGTATATAAAATTTATTTATCGATATAAAATTATTATTATTATTAAACTTTAAGCAATAATCTAGCTATATCCTATTAATAAGCTATAGGTGATATTGTTGACCTTCAAATTTGTTTATTTTATTAGTACTCATGCATAAAAAACCATTGCTGAAGTCGTTAATGGCAATAAATATTAATCTCAACATCTATGCTTATCGAAAATGGTTTATAGTGTAATTATAACCAAGTAGGAGGATTATAACAGATTAACTAATCGTTCAACTGCCTCAGGTAAAGTTAGCTGAAAGACATGACTTCAAAGCAAGTAACGGATCTTATTCGAGTTGCGAGTTAGAAGCGATTTCCATTGACGGCTAGCGAATAATTATTACGCGCTAACCATTCCTATAACATAATTAACGACAATTTCTAATCTTATAAAATAGTTTTTGTGTAATTACGCACAAATTCTCAATATCTATATTTTGATATAGTATTTTAGAGCATTAACGTAGACCAGAGGTTTCCAGAATTTTTTCTCATAGACCACTTTCAAAATTTTGCTGTTTCTGGTGGACCCCCTGCAGGTAAATTTCTACCATATTCCCAAAAATCGACAAAAAATGTGAGGATTAGAACTAACTACGGAACTTTGCGTTTATGTAAGTAAGTTCATACAAGATTGCAAGCACATCACACCACAACTCGTATTTCGTCCCTTTACACGTCTGAACAAGCGTTACGGACGGCGGCGCTTTGCAAGTCTCGACACATTACACTGAATACGGAATATGCAAGTTTTTACAAGTAACAGTCGCTGAGTTACTTTTAATATTATCTGCCTACATTGATAGGTGAAGGCAAGCTAACATTTTAGTTATTTACTATCGAAAGCAGATAAATTTTGGTCGACCCTCGCTTACGAATTCTGAACCTCCTTTTTTTTGTCATGCCGACGTAGTATACCTTCGTCGAGTCTCACGTGGATCCTTGGAGATCCACCTAGCCACTTTGGGAACTAATGACTTAATATGAAATAGATTTATTACCTAAAAAGCAACAATAAATCGTAGGTTTTGCTAGTAATAGTTTTTATCCAATAAATTTAAATAAAATGGCATTAAGAATACCGCTACATATAAAAATGATCTTACTTTATCCAAAAAACATTGCGGTGTTGACTCACTCTACATAATTCGCATATTGGAAAACTTTTTCTCATAACTTGTACCAAAATTAATATGAACGGAACGCAAGAATATCACAAGTTAACTCATATAACTCACGGGCTTAGTCTGATCTCCACTGTATTTACCTTTGCCCGTGCAAAATTAAGTCTTCGTATACGCAAACTTGCTGAATTGAATTACTTTAGCTTCTTGAAGTGGGTTGCGATAACGTATTTTACGCTATTTATCTTGTTGAAAATTACACCTACAGACGTCTGAATTACTATAGAATAATGAACAAAGAATATTTACGAAATGTTAAGTTTATATCAGTATTTATATTTTTTTAAATTTCAATTAAGTCATAATAAGTTGTTTTTTCTAGCGGTCTGCTACTACTGCTCCTTTAGAACAGAAATAGGTGTGACAATTGAGCTCTCTCTGTTAAATCTTGTACAGTATATTCTGTTTAAATTGTAGAACATTGGTGCAAACAATCCAATGGGATTTTTTAATTAGCCATCATTAGGTTATACCGTGTTATTAAAACTAAATTTAGAGATTAAGTAATAGAATTCTGCATCGCTATATTCTCGCCCTACGTTATAATGTCGTAATTTTAATTAAGAATATAATATACTTGCGGGCCCGACGGACGTTGTCCCGCCCTGATAATAATAAAAAAACCTTGACAAATTATATACTTAAACCTTCCGCATGAATCACTTTATCTACTGGTGAAAGCCACATGAAAATCCGTTCAGTTGTTTTTGAGTTTATCGCGAACAGACAGACAGACGTAGCAGAGGACTTTGTTTTACAATATGTGGTGACTTACATTAGACTTTGCACTTTAGTCCCATAAGTACTAGGTATTTAAGTATAGGTAAAAATTAAGAGTAATTTAATATGAAAATTATGCAATGTCGGTTAATAAGGTACGATATTGCTCCAGTTTTTAGTGCTCCATTACTTACGTGCACGTTATTTGTTCCAGAAAACTCAATATCGGGAAACTCAACATTGAACGCGAAGAAACGGCAGAGAAACTACAGGCAAAGTTCTATGCCAAAACTCGGCTTACCAGACGATTACGGTGAGGGATAAATCCAATAACAGCCATTGTTACGAAATTCAACGGAATTTCTATAGGAGCCACTCTTTGTTTGTGATTACGGGACGCCTTACCTTGCCCGTACACTTACTTTCAGAATTAATATGCATATATTTAATAATCTCCTTATATTAAAATGTTCGCGGTTTCTGGTAATATTCACTGAAATAACTCAATTCATCTAAAATTAGAGCAATTCTGTATTTGAAATCGTTGGATTCAATAACTTTCTGATCGGTCTGATAGAGGAATAATATGATTATTATCAGTAGATCTGCTTATGACTCTTAGTTATGATTCCTTATCGTGAGAAGAAAATCTATATCCATCTACACTCTCACACAGAAGTACATTGCAGAGATAAAGGCAATTAAAAATGTTGACAATTATTTTTAAGGCAAAATTTACTGTAAACGATTTATCGCGTGCATTTTAATGACAAAAACGTATGAGAAATTAATTTAATGTTTAGTCCACCGTCATGTTAAGCGTCATCCAGTACGATATCTAACTAGGTATCGAACTTTTTGCATTTACTAACAAATGATTCACACTGTCTAGAAATACCTTGGAAATTATCCTGAGCTTCCAATGTATCTAAAGTAGGTCAATCCCTTCCAGTAATGACTACAGCTCTAACACTTTCGTTGTTACACTAATACCAAACGTAGAGTCCCGATTTCAGCTTAAATTGTTATCTTATCTACCCTCATTTATTTTATGAATTATCAGATAATATTAGTATAATTATATTCATTTGTTTACAAAAGTTTGGAGATATTCCTATAATAATTATTAATATAGATAAGAGAAATGATTATGCGAGTTTCCACAATAGATAACTTTTCCGTTATTAAAAGATGATATGTGCTATTATTTTGAATATCATACACATAGTCCTGAGTGCAAAAAATCAACATTTACTTATTTAATTAGGAACACGGTAACGTAAGTCATTTAAAAAAATGTTTATTTCGAACAAACCCGAGCATTTTGCATTTTTGTATAGATTGTTTAAGTCAAACCTAATTTTTGATCAGTCTTAGTTCATCACAGTTTTTACATTTATGAAAATACTTATTATTCACTTAGTTATGTTTCGTATAAAAACATTAATACTTAATAGAAATACTCGCTTACGGATTATGCTCAGCTTAAACAAATATACACTGACTTGGACTTTTGGGTATAAAACCTAAGTGAAAGATTTAAGGCAAGATTTTTGACGAACCAAACCTCATGAGAATCAAATATTCCTCTGTCGTTACTGATTGGAAATCACATGAGATACTATTATTAAAAAAGAACATATTCATGAAAAGTAACAACACTGTCTGAGCGATTTTACGAGCAAACTTGAAATTGCAACTAGATTGTCGACGATTAAACATTAGACGCAATACGCTTCATAAAAGTTTTATTTTATTTCGACTAAAGGAACATAATGATATAAAAAGTAAACATTTAAGACAAAACTCAATTTCAATTTTATATACAACGTAACTGAACTAATTTCCAACAAACCGACCAACTAATAATTCGAAGGTAACAATAGTAACATGTAATTAATATGCTAGGGAAAAACTTTGGACCGAGATATCCCAGTACATGTTTGTTCAGGACCGTTGCCCTCGTTAGTCGGTTAGGCATATATGTTGGTGTTAAACATTTTGTTAATTCTGCGGACTACTTGATTGGGTCCCTGAGACAGCAATGAGTATTTATCTTGTCGCATTACGCATGTAAAATAGCTTTCGTCCAAATTAAATGGAAGCATTATTACAATAATGTTTTCATCTACATTACAAAGATGCAATTTTATAATCTATACACATAATAAGAATGTAAATCTAATGTGCCTGTACTTTTAGATTTCTGTGAAAAAAATTGTTGCAGTTGTCTTGGTATACATTTTCATTTTTGGAAACATTTGTCTGTCTATCTGTTTGATTGAACATACATCACGTTAAAACCTCTAAGAAAATCATAAAATAATATATCCTCGAGTAACATTTAGTCTTGGTTTCATTAAAATCGCTTCACTCTATCAAAAGTTATTGTACTTTTAATGACGACGCGACATAGGTACGAGAGAAAAGTAGATAAGTAAATGGACTTAATAGATTCCGATGATTTTATTGTTCCCTGTTTTTTACATTCGGTTCCACACGGATGGACTCGCGGACGCAGCTATGATGGTCTAATTGCAAAATAAATTATTTTGCTAAGTAGTAATCAAGATGGCTCTAATTAGTTCAAATCAAAATGATCTCCATTTATGAACTAAACACCTTGATAGACAGACCATATATAATTCTGTTTAATTTAAGTAATACAATTTTAAAACATGCTCCTCATTTCTCAGATAACCAACAAAATTACATGAATATGGGCGTGTGTCGTACAGAATCGCTCAATATTCAGTTGGAGGTACCTCCTGGTCAAAGCTGTGGGCTAGCGGTACATGAAGAAAACTCATTTTTAGTCATATCGCATGTTGCAGCACAATCGCCAGCTTATCGGTATACATTTTCTTTCGTGGAAGACGATATCAACAATCTAAAACAACAGTGATATCTACATATACTCAAAAGACCACAATACAGTTACCAATATTTGAAGCGATAATGGCTTAGTTGATAGCGTGTTCGGAGACCGCGTTTATGGACGTAGGTTCGAATCCTAGCAACTAAGTGGGAGCTTTTGGTGATGGAAAACATCGTGAGAAGCCATAGCATGGTGGTAAGGCTTTTTCTAAGTCTGCCCGGCTAACTACCACCCTCAAGTTGAAAATCTGTAACTAAACACCTGTTAGTGCGTCTCAGCAGCTGCACTTGAGAGCTCATCCCTCGTCTAGGTTTAGGTTTTTTATCATATTAGACCACATTGTCACTTAACATCAGATGAGATTCATGGTCAAAGGTTACAACTTACAAAGCATAAAAAAACAGTTAATGTATAAACTTACCTGTATTGTATTACTAAAATAGAATATCGGTAGATGCTAAAATAAAGACATTTGCTTTCCTTTGAAAAAAAAAATTGTCCCTGTTATGGAGTATATTTACTATTTATCGAATAACTATATAGAATATTACAAAACTATCAACCCTTCATTACCTTCCAATTTTCAGGTCGGGCTGTTTACAAATTCGGGACAGGGTAATGTCAATCAATGGACACGAGAATTTAACTACAGACGTAGCTAACGAAATATTACAAAGGCGAAACGATTCACATAATCCTAAATACCTTACGTTAAACGTAGAATTTAGCATGCCAAATACTATAGAAGCTTCCAGTGGAGTTTTTAATGTTAAATTAGCTAAGACTACTGCCGGACTTGGTGTTACAATAACAGGTAAATTTGCAATATTAAAATTATATCAAAGACTTTTAGATATAATAACACCGAACTTAAAATATTTCAATTTATTTATAATTTTTGGAACCAGAATACGGGAGTGAGAACGCTCTAAAGTAAATAGTGATATTAATAAGACGGAATACAAAGGAACAAGTATTCATTGAAGTAATTCGATTCCTTTGTAAAAAAAATTTTTTTCACGTAAACCTTTTAGACAATTTGTCCTTAAGTTTGGTAAGTTATGTTTATAAAACTATATTAGTATTTTGGTTAAACAGGATGTAAACAAAAACTATTAAGTAATGAAGAACCCATGATGATATCAGATATAAAACCAGGATCTGTAGCACATCGTAGTGGAGCACTTGCACCGGGCGATCAGTTACTAGCTATTAACGGACAGCCGCTACACAACTTATCATTGGTAATGTATGATGAAGTTAAAGATTTAGATTAAATTAAATTAATGGGAAATTACTTACAAAACTCTTATTCCAGGACACAGCTTTCAACATATTACAAAATTCTCCAGAAGATATAATAACATTAAAGATTCGAAAAAGAGACCTGACAGAAGACTGGTCTAATATACATAAACATAACGCAAAACTAACGTTGCAAAGTTTCAGTAACATTGAAATCAAAGCTGTTGTACATAGTGGAGAAGATTCTGGACATCACACCGAAAGTCCTAATAACAGCGCTAAAGAGAGTGAAAGGAGTCATGGAAGCAACGACAATACTTCAGTTTTCATGGTAGAGTTAATGAAACAGGAAAACGGTCCTTTAGGTTTGACAATTGCTGGAAGCGAAGATGTTAACCAACCAATATTGTTAAGTGGCCTCGTTGAAGGTACACGTTTTAATATATTTACTCTTCATGTTTTTGTATTTCTTATTTAAAAAATAAATATATGATTTGTTGTTAGGAGGTGTCGCAGAAAAATGTGGGAAATTAGCTATAGGAGACGAATTATTAAGCATCAATGGTGAGAGTGTCTTAAATAAACCATTATCAGAAGCAATAAAATTATTACAGCAAAGTGGACAACGAGTACACCTTCAATTATGTCGGAAAGTTACCGGTAAAGTTGTACTTTCCTTTTAAATTATTTTAAAATAAAAAACTTGAGACATAAAATAAATTTAAAACCAAATGTTACAATTCTGTATTTGTATTTTTAAGGTTCTCTAGAGAGTACTGAATCAAGTGCGAGGGATTCTAGTCATTCTACTTCTAGCCCTGGATTATCGAATGATAGCGCAGTCGAGTCTTGGGACCAGAACACACCAGTGAGAACCAGTGCGAACTGTGGTAAGTCAAAAAGAGAAAAATACCATAAGAACAATGTGTATCGTATTCATGAAAGATAAAGTTTATTTTATAGGTAACTCAGAGGTCATAGAATATGCGGTACCAGACAAAAGTAGAATTATGGAAAAACAACCTTACTCGCCGACAGACGAAGATAAATTACTGGCATCCTTCAATTCTGCCGCACCTTACAGCATTAACGATCTGCCTCTGCCTAATTACTCACTGAACAATTCACTCAAAACGTTCCACTACGAGAACACCTGTATACTTCCTGAAAATACTCTGAAGAATAAACAGAACATAACGAGGGAGGATGATGTACAGCAAATTGAAATACTAACTTCCACTATGAAAGACTGCCAGTTACACAATATGGAAAAGGCAACATGTAAATGTGATTATGTTCAGATGGCACCATATGGTATAGTATCACCGAAAACTCGACGACCGAATTGGGATAATGATTATTTGAATAATGGAATTTACACCGTAACCACCCCTCAAAAATCTCCTCTTAAACCAGGAGTTCCTGGAACCAGTTTTCAATTTGCAACAAGTCCTATATATGAGAATGATGTTCCTGGTTAGTAATATCTAATAATTAAAGCATTTCCATAATTTATAATAGCAACTTAATAATGATTGTATTCAGAATTATAAATGTATTGTATTTATATTGTTATGTTTAATCGGCCAACGTGTGTGATAACTTCTATTCAAAACTGTAGATTCAAAATAATTTCAAAGTAATAATGTATAAATAATAGCTTATTAGTAAATGGATATGAAAGAAAACAAAAAAAAATAGACCGATTTTGATGGGAGTTTCACAGTTGGCATGTTATAATGAGTAACTTTGGCTACTTTTATTTTGGGGGGAAAAAACAGCGTAAATATAATAATATACTAAAGAAGCAATGTCCAAATACGCTTATGCACTAACCACATATTTACATTAAGCAATTTTTCTACTAATTTCCATACGGTCTAAGTGGTAGGTAACCACCAGTAAAATAATCAAACTAAACTCATTTCAGTTACATATGAATAAATAATTTTGTCTCACTAACTTCATTAGTTCAAGGCTACAAAGCTTATATACATCTTTAAAGATCCGAACCTAGAATCTCATTTCAAATTAACAACAGAAGCTAACTTCGACATAAGATATTGCTTGTATTGGTACAAAGAATGTTTTTTATAATACTTTATAGGTGTTTATAGGCCTTTGACCACTATCTCATCTGATGTTAAATTACGATGTGTTTTTGTAAGCTCTGTTTATTGGTGTGTATTTTTCCTAATTTATTTTTTTTCTTCTAAATTTATATTTGTTTTGTTTAATCCTAAATTTGTGGTTACAGTAGTTATATCTCTTTAGTATGACCAACCGTGACGTGTTACGTGTGTCTGTGTTATTTGTTTGTTCGTTTCAAATTTTGTATTAACATTAACGTACGTTTATCATCATATATAGGCTCCCATCGAAAATCTTATAATTTAATTTATATTGTATGGTTGTTCCAACAATAAAGTATTTCTTTCTCCTTCTTTCTTTCTCATGTGGTCTAAGATGGTACATATGCTAATCCTGGAGGGGGCTGGCTCTCAAGTGCAGCTGCC
This sequence comes from Antheraea yamamai, assembly GCA_036509395.1. Taxonomy (NCBI): domain Eukaryota; kingdom Metazoa; phylum Arthropoda; class Insecta; order Lepidoptera; family Saturniidae; genus Antheraea; species Antheraea yamamai. The sequence goes on from AP028445.1 coordinate 20,941,356, forward strand.
GTAACACCCTAACAGATGCTAAGCGACAGATTTGCAACTTTAGGGTGATAGCTAACCAGACGTACTTAGAAAAATTCCTACCACCATGCTATGATTTCATCACAATGTTTTCCTTCACTGAAACCTCTGACTCAGTTGCTAGGATTCCAACCTACATCCCCCGACACGGTGTCTAAACACGTTATCAATTAAGCCATCATGAATAACAATTTTCGCACAGGTCTCTACAGTACTGAAACAATGTCTCCCGCAAGAGGCTCTGTCCACCACGTCATCCTATACAAAGACGCCATATATGATGACTATGGTTTCTCTGTATCTGATGGTCTTTATGAACGGGGCGTTTACATTAATAGAATCAGAAAAGGTGGTCCGGCAGACATCGTTGGACTTTTGAGGCCATTTGATAGAATTTTACAGGTACGTACGTATTACGGACAACTTTATATAATATACTAGCTGACCCAGTCACGCGTTGCTGTGTATTCAGTTATTACATGTTGAATTAAAATGATGATAAAGTATTTGGTATTATCGGGTAATGAGTCTGCCTAAAAACTGCCCGCGATAAAAAAAACTGAAGTAGACATTCAAAATTAAAACGTGGCGCCTTCTATGAAATACCTATACGGTCCTACAGTTTTCTGTTAACAAACTAATTTATAACGCCATCTGTTCGAGACTAATGAAACTTATAATTAATAATAATAATCAACATTGAAAATTTGACAATCATTTAATTCGTAATTAAAAAATATTGAGCCCAGTAAACGAAATATAAATTACCCTATCTCTCAAGTTGGACCAAATTATACATTAATAACAACCTTCATGAAGATCGGTTGAATAGTTCCGGAATTCTTGTTGGACAAACATTATGACACTGGATTGTTATATATTAGGTCTTTACCTATGAAATTGCCGTTTTGTATGAAAAAATTTAAACGAATTTTTTTCATGTATTTTTTATTTGTATTAATCGAAGTAATCACCCATGCAATCAATGCATCTTTGCCAACGAGGGAGATATTGATGCCCTTCTTAAAGAAATCAGCTGGAGGGGGGAAAAAAAATCTTAAAGGAATTGGGACGGCCTCTGGGGGAATAAATTTTTTTCCCCCAAAGGGGAAAACAAAAAATGGGAAAAAAAGGGGGGGGGGGGGGGAGGGGGGGGGGGGGAGGGGGGGGGAGGGGGAAAACCAACCCCAGTCTTGGAAAAGGGGGGGGGTCTGCGGTGGGGGAAGGGGGGGGGGGGGGTGGTGGAGGGGGGGGGGGGGGGGGGGGGAGCAAGGAGGGGGGGGGAGGTGCGAGCTCCTCCATAATAATGTTCAGTACTCCACACAACAAACATGCAGAAAAACCCCCCCCGTTGGGAAAAAAGGGGGAGAAAAAACACCGGGGGGAGACAACCAAAAAGGGAGAAAATCTTTTTGGGGGGGAAAAATTTGTTTAAGGGGGATTTTAGGGGGGGGAAAAGAAACAAAAAAAATGATGAAGAGCAGGTGTGAAAAAAAAAAAAAAAATTTTTTTCAGAGGGAAAAAAAAAGGGGAAAAAAACATTCATATATGGGTGTGTGGGGGGGGGAGAGGGGGGTGGGGGGGCGCGTATCTGGGGGGGGCGAATAAAGTGGGGGGGGGGCAAATCAAAATAAAATTTTTTTAACCCAAAAAAAAGAAACAAAAAGAAAAAAAATTGTTTGAAAGTAAAGAGGAAAAGTCTAATAAAATAACAATAAAATTGGATAACCCAACTCCCCAAACTCCATTAAATTCTATAAAGCAAACCAAATTTTCGGGAGGGAAGGGGGTTAAATTAAAAGGGCAAAAAAACCAGAAAGGGAAGGAAGGAAAAAAAAGAAGGGGGGTGGGGTGGGGTGGTAGGGTCGGGTCGGTAATGGGGGGGGAGGTTCGTGCCGGGTGCCCCGTTCCTCAAAGAAAGAAAATAAAATAAAAAAATTATTAAAAATTTAAAATAAAAAAAAAAAAAAAAAAGAAATGAAAAGTAAAAAAAAATAAAAATAAAAAAAAAAAATATAAAAAATAAAAAAAAAAAAATTTAAATAAAATAAAATTAAAATAAAAAAAAATATAAAATTTAAAAAAAAAAAAAATATATTTATAGAAATAGGAAAGAAAGAGAAAAAATTTGCTGTATATCTTAGAAACAACAATAAAAAACCTTACGTACCTGGTAACAACGAAGTTTTTTTGTTTCTTCCTTTCAAGTATATCTGTGACTTTGCTTCAGAGAACATATATTTGTTATGAAATTATAGACATTAATGGAAACTAGGAATTGATTAATAATATCCAATATTTTTATCATTATATTGAGCATATTTATATCAGGTTAATGGTACGAGAACGGTAGACTACGACTGCTGCCTCACAGTGCCGTTGATTGCTGCCGCTGGTGACCGCCTTGAGATCGTCGTTCAACGGCTTGTCACTTCTAGGGTAAGTGAAAATTCTCTAATTTCTTACAAATTATTAAACAAAAATGTTCATCATAGTCATTAAATTGCAAAATATGATCCAAAAATTGACAAAGAACTCTTTAATGATTTTAAATAAAAAATGCCTTACTCCTTAACTTTCAATGTTTTAAACATAATAATAAAATTCCTTCACGAAAAAGACTGAGCGAACAAGAGTGAACACTGAACATACCGTAATATTAAACATGCAAAATTGTGTAAGAGCCCAATAAAGAATCCATTTTATGTGTGAATAACATGAAATTTCTTACTCGCGTGCCCTACGTTGTAAATTGATTCCCTTACAAAGGGAATTATGTTAAGAGACATTCTCTTTCAGCTTTGTAACTTAAGAGAATTCTAAGTGAAAGCGAAAAAGTAAAAACAATGATAATGTGCCTTTTCATTTACCCTTTGAGACAAAAGGTTCCGCGGAGGTATAAATAGGACAACGCGAATTTAGCACTTTTTGTTTGTTGTCATTATTAAAAGTTATTTAATGTTGCGACAATGTTTCCTTGCTTATAACTTTAGCATTTACGTGTACAATTGTTATGTGATACATTTTTTTGGGTAAACAAGCAAAAATGTTATGAAACTTATTTATATTTTAATAAAAGATATTGTTTTTATGCCTTATACTTTAACGGCTTTAACGGCTGATCACAATCTCATCTGAGAATCTCACCTGTTAAATGGCGATGTAGTTTAAGATAGTAAACAAGCTAAACCTAGGGACGACTAGCTCTCAAGTAGAGCTGCCGGAACACATCAACAGCTTGGAGACAGATTTTTAACTTGAGCCAGGTGAATTTAGAAAAAAGCCCTACCACCATACTATCGTTTCATCACAAAGATTTTCCTTCACCGAAAACTGCGACTCAGTTACTAGGATTCGACCCTACGTCCATCGAGGCGGCGTCAGTACACGCTATCAACTACGCCATCATAACTTTAAAAAGTATTTAATTTTTTTCATGCATATATAAACTTAATACACAGAATACCATTTTCTAGACAAGAGTCATTCCATTTAAAATCGTCTAATCAGCAAAGCTGCACCGTTTTAGATTTGGGTGAAATTTTGAGGGATTATTTAGGGCCTAGAATGAAATTTACACATATTTGATTTTTTGAGCACCTGTTTCCGAGCATTTAAATAAAACTTTAAAATCTTTTTTGCTTTTTGAAATTTCCTAAAGTTTTGTTGTTTAAAATTTTTTTATTATTAAGCGGATTCTTAGGGGGCAGATATAGTTTGATAAAACTAATGATAATTTTGTTTATGGGACCTATATTAGCGAGAGCAAACTAAAAATGGTGTTTTTTCTATTTTTGTGAATTTAAGCGCTTAGCGACTAATCGGTTATGAGTTAGAACTTCCGGTTGAAGGAATTAAGTACACATATATAGACAAAATTTGCCATTGATCGACCTGGCAGACTTTTGGAAGAAAATTTGCTTGAAGTTTTGAATTTTTAAAAAATCGCTTTCAGCCTACAAAACGAAGGTGTTATGCGAGATAAAATTCTAAAATTTTAGAATCTTTTGTTCTTACCTTTAATTTGACGCTGCATGCTTGTTTTGTTATTTTAATGTGTAGTGCACTTCCGGTCGTTTTTTGACAGCAAAAATTCCTCAATATTTTTTATATTATAATCTTTAAATTTGTTTTGCGATAATTTTTTGAAATTAAATTGAAATTAATTTGTAAATTATATTTATGAAAAAATTATAGACAAAACTAAATTTATAGATTATAATATAAAAATATTGAGGTATTTTGCTGTAAAACGCGGTAGTGCACTCAATTAAAATAAAAAAAGCGATGAGTGTTAAAGTTAAAGGTAGAACAAAAGATTCTGAAAATTTTGAATTTTTTGAGTGCACCTGTTTTGTGGCTGAATGCGATTTTTAAAAATTAAAACTTAAGAAAGTTTTTTAGAAAGAGTGGGCTGCTCAGGTCGATAATGGTAAATTTTGTTATGATATGTGTCTTAATTCCTGTAACGGAAGTTCTTAACTCATAACCGATTAGTCGCTAGAGTCGCTTGAAATTACGAAAAATGAGTAAAAAACACTATTTTTGTTTGCTTGTAATGGTAGGTCGCTATAAACAAAATTAGATTGAGTTTTATAAACTATAGTCTGTCCCTAGGTGCTTTAATAATGAAAAAAATTTTAAACAGACAAAACTTTGAGGAAATTTTAAATAACCTAAAAAAAGGCGATTTTTGAAAGTTTTTATTTAAATGCTCGGAAACGGGTGCTCATAAAAATCGAATATGTGTAAATTTCATTCTTAGGGACCCTAGAGATGAATCCCTCAAATTTTCATCAAAATCTAAAATCATGCAGCAACCATTTTTTTTATTTTTAGACGATTTTAAATGGAATGACCCACAATTAAAATAACGTATGATGACACTTTAGAGAATTATCTGATGTTATATTATTTGATAGTTTGTAAGTTTTTTTGGTGCGAGATGAATCGACAGCGCTGGAATATACATTGACAGCTTCCAAATCTTTTATTTCAAATTTACCTAAATGTCTACCATATAAAGCATTTACCTTAGCTTATCAAATACCACTTGAGTCCAAGTTCGTTGTGTAGTTGTCTCGATTTGTTCTAACAACGGTTCAGGATGTCCTTGATTCTAAATTGTATTTATACTCTAAACTGTATGTTGATCTTTATGTGTACTCAGAAGTAACTCATTTGTTGCAGGAACTGAAAAACCAAAGGTCGGAAGACAGCTCGAGCCCGAGCGATAGCAGTATCGTGACAAAGACAATATAGTGTATAACGCGACTTTAGTGAAGTTACTAGAGACTATTGATATATCCGATGGAAATGGATATTTACTTGAATCGTTTTGAAATCATATAAATCGATATGATTATCATAGTTGTGTCTGACATATTTGTAAATACGTTTCTCGGTGGCTTGATTGCAATATTGTTAATATGTTTAATATCTGAAACAGATTTCCTGCCTTTAGTTTTGGAATCATTGCGTTTTAAGCGTACCTGTTTTTTCAGAAATTATGAGATCATTGAAATAGCAGTTCCCAGTGTTTACAAAAACGTTGGAAATTTGTCTATACACTGGGAATATTTCAGGGATTTTTTTATCTCTATGATTGTATTTACATATCTGATATCTATGGATCAAAATCAGAATCCATTAATCGGTTTTAATTTAGATATTGTCATATATTTGAAATTCTCAATACTTCATCCTTGTTATTTTGATGAATCGTTTAGGTATATAAATAAAATAAGTCAGATATTAAGGATAATATCAATATTTTTAAGAATGGTGCAAATGTTATATGTTTTAATAATTATAGATTTGTATGAGTATGATTAGAAGATAGATTTAATGAATTAGTATTTCATACAAAAATGTTTGTTGTAGGCCTAATTATATAATAAAAAAAATTAGGAGAGATAAAATAGTATATTATAAAATAACGCATACATTATGTAAGTACTTAATAAATTAATCAAAACAACATTTCTTCAAAATAATATTGAAACATTAACAAAACAGTTTGTAATTTATTAATTAAAAAACTCTTAATGATAATCTCGTTTCATAATCAATATTTTCAAATGTGGGTAGATTTCGATTTTCTATATGTGGGTAGATTGCGATACCAAGCTCTTTACAGCGGAGAGTTTTCGCCTTAACGTACAACGGACTGAGCGCTTACGATTTTTTTTTGTGTGTGGTTTTTAACCCTTGAAACTGAACAATAAACACTTCTATAATAATTTTGTATACATGTGTGTGACGGTGCACCGTAAGTAAGTAAGCTACAACAGCCAGCTTAGTGGTTTGCCTTGTATGGGTGTATGGAAATACCGGATTGAGAGTTAAACCATGCCATTCTGGGTCCCTTCAGATATTCTCAATAACAATATCTAGTTCTAAAACATTCGAATCAAAAAAATACCTATAAAACATCCTTTCACTGAGGATTTTGCAAGACATAGCTTTGTCAAATTTTGTAATAAAAAAAAACAGTTGCGTGTATACTCGCATTTACCTTGGAATTTACAGACCCGATTGATTTTGAATAGTCATTGAGACCAGCAGCCACATTTATCTTTATAATTAACACGTATAATATAACACAAAAAAATGTTAAATAAAAAAAAACAAATCATGATTTGGGCATTGGTTTTGAGCGACAAGTGATATCGGCAAGTTTCAAGACACTACTACGCCAATAGAAGGCTTCATCTTCTTCAAATAATTATGTTAAAAAGAAAAATATATTTCTGCATTTTATAGCTCGTTTATTAAGAAAGATTATAATTACTTATTTAACATCACGGGACAAACCTTAGGAACGGAGCCATTAATAGGTATACAAACTGTAGGTCAGAAAATGCACTAAGTCAGAACGAAGTAACAGATCGAGTGGTCTATATGGCGGAGTGCGGGGTAGCGGTTACCGAAGCCGAACTGTAAATGTCTATGTCAGTAAGGTACTATACGGCGTTTTATACGGAATTTCTTTGTGAAATGATGTTAGTAGAAGTTTATAAATTCGGCCCTGCGTGGAATCTGCTCGCACCTCTGGGACGGTTCGGAAAGTCCTCTTGGATACCCTGGAAGGTTGAAAGACGGGCTGTCCGATGGTTAATGATGCAGACATTACAGAGTTCATAGAGCCGCTTAGTTGCGAGAGACATTGCCTCACTGAGCGTGTTCTACCGTCTGTATCATGGCGAGTGTTCTGAAGAGTTATTCAACTTGATCCCTTCCTCTCCTTTTCATAACCGCACCACGCGCGCTGGTCTTCGGAGCCACAGTTTTACGGTAAATCTTATCTGGGCACGAACTAAAAAGTTCGCAACATCTTATCTCTGCCGTGCCGTGAAGCTGTGGAACAATCTCCCGGCCAGTGTGTTTCCTCCTTCCTATGACATGGGGTCCTTCAAGCGCAACGTGAAGAGATACTTACGCAGGCCGGCATGACAGCGGCGACCGGCGATGGATAGTATATCTCTCGGTAGTTGCCATTGTTTTTGGACTGTACTGTGCTTACCATCAGGCACAGTACAGTCATTTTGCCGAGCTACGATAAAAAAAAAAAAAAAAAAATTTCAATGTACCATAAATTACTTCTATTCAAACGTTGTGTATGACCTAGATCATTGTTTTAAATCCCATAATGTGCCTATATGTTACGAGCATAATAGCCAAAATATGATAGTAATTTTATATAATTGAAATAATTTCTTTAGAGCAATGGTATTGAGATGATTTAGAGAAATATTACTTTGCCTTTTTTGTAACTTTTACATAAATGTTGTGTAAATAGAAAATATAGAGTATATGTTACATAATCATAATATATTAACCATATTATAACGTGGGATAGTAAGTCAAATGTACAGGCATACCTCGGATGGAAATGACGAGTAACGGAAAATACCCTTAGGGATTTGATACGTCTAAGAAAAGTTATTTAGAAGGTATATTAATAAAATTTTCATACAAGTAGGTTTCACGTCATTCAATTCTAGAATGTTCCGATGCGATCTATTTATAAAATCGATGATATAATTTAAAAAAAAAAGAAGAAAAATAATCAGATCGATTTCGACAAAAAACCACATAACATGCAATTATTATATACATAAATCTTTAAATAGTTCTAATTACTACATATTATAAAACAAAGTCGTCTGTCTGTCTGTTCGCGATAAACTCAAAAACTACTGAACGGATTTTCATGAGATTTTCATAAGGAGATAAAGTGATTCATGAAGAAGGTTTGGCTAAATAATTAGTCAAGGTTTTTTTTCTATAATCAGGGCGGGACAACATCCGCCAGTTCCGCTAGTTTTATATGTATATTTGAAAAACCTTCCCATAAATGTTTAATTTACCTCAAGAAAATAATCATCAAAGCGGTTATATTGAGTCATTACATTTGATCGACACGCTGTATACATACGATTTCAAATATCTTTAAACTAAACACACTTTTGCCTAGATTCCATTGGTGATTTGGGAACAGTTGACAATTGGCAACTGGACATACAAATACTTTTCTATCCTCTTATTACGTGTCTTATAAAAAAATTCATGATTAATAGTAACTTTCTTCTTAAAATTCTAAATAAACTTAAAAAAGCTGAAAACTATCACATACTCATAATGAATATTCAAAATTTAAAACAACAATAGGGTTGTGGACACTTTATCGAATATAATTTTAATTTATAGTTATGTGTCATTTACAAAAACATATTTCATAACATAATATAAAAGTATGATTTTATTATTATTTTAAAATATACCATTTAAAACGCTCACCTATATTATAATATAGCGTTGGAGTGACGTAAGACCATTCCAAACACCATTTGGTTTCTTCGATATATGTCCAAGTTAAATGAGCAATGTTTCGGAATCTGTAACGTCGCGCGCTGTGATTGGTGTATCTGTTCGCATGATAAAACAAATGATTGAAAAAATGTACAATAAATGTTAAAAATGTAAATAGAATGGTATTCAATTTTGTCTATATCATATACTAGATTTTGTAATGCCCGTCTGTCCATCTATCTCTTCTTCTAACACTTATACATGTATTTAGGTCGTTGTACTTGCAAGCCATTTTCCCTCTATATTCTCTAAATACTCGTAAAGCATTTTTGATCACGTAATCCTTTAATGTCAAACAGAATATCAAATCTTTATATATATAATTCTTTTGTCTGTCTGTATGCGACTGAACTCCTAAACGGCAGGACAAACTTTGATGATTTTTTTTGTGTGTGTATTCCGGTGAATTCAAGAATGGTTTATATTCACTATTGGACCTGGTAGGTGGCGTTGCGGTTGAGTTTTAGGATTTTTGGGTTATCAAGGTTGGACAACGTCCGCTGGACCCGCTAGTATAAAACATAAAAAATGATGTTTACAGCCCTGAATTGTATTAAAAAAAATAGTGCGTGGAGTCCCTCCGCGCGGAAGAAGTGAAACCTCGTAAAATGGAAATGAAAATAGGAAGAGGCAGCAATTGAAGTTTAGTGAAATCATATTGTTTCTTTAAGACAAACTTCATTAACATTGCTTACAATTCACAATTGATCGCCTCTTTTAATTATCATTTTCGAGTGGAGAAATATTCAAATCTATAACATTTACAATGGGATTATGATAACTAAAGTAAAATACGAAATGTTTGATTATTTTTCTCGCTCTGTCTCTTTCTATTTCCCTCCCCAGGAGCGTTGAACATTTAACGCAACAGTGTTTTCATACCCCCTCCATGGTAGCGTTAAACGTTTAACGCAACCTTGTTGGAAGTCTCATTAGAAGTTTCACTTCAAAAACAATAATATCGTTTTATAAACCCAAGGAATAAATGTACATATAACTCTACAATTTAGATATGTTTTAAATAATATAAGATTTCTTATAGTGTTGCAGTTGTTGAAATGGACTGATAGACTTTTTATATAGCTGAATAGAGAAACTGTTATTAGCCGTGTTTTAATGAATTCACAAGCATTTTAAATATAATAAGTAACTTCATTTTTTACATATATCATAACTACATCACATATTTCAATAATTACAAATATATTTTTTTCTGATTTTATCCAGAACAATAGTATAATATATTCCTATTAGTAATTGAGTAATCAATTTGCGAATTTGAGTGATTTATTGGTTGTCTTGTTGAGTAAGATCTTACCTTTAATTACAAAGTCAAGGGTTTTATTTCAAATCTGGTGTTTATGTTCATTGCTTTAGAAATATATTTTAATAGAGTGAGTAAATCGGAATAACACTTTCAGTTATTCAACCTTTACTCAACCGTCGTTTTTATTGTAACACGTGATTATAAATATATATTACGAACAACACCAAAGATACCCAAAGATTTAAAATGAGAAATTATTACGTTGTTATTAGAGTTTGCCTGTACGTTTTTGTAAAAAAACAATGAAATAGATTCTTTTTTATGGTTATTACAGGGGCCATAGACTAAGTTAAAAAATATATGATTATTAAAATAGCAATCAATTTGTGTTTAAAAAAGAACGGTATTATAACTACAACGATAAATAAATAGAACGAAGAAAAAACATTTACAGAATTAATTAATTAGAAAACGTTCACTCTTTCATGGGGTCGTTCTTACATAAACCACATTAAAGATAAATTTTTGGGACATATATCATTACATAGTATAAAACGAAGTCCCCTACCGCGTGTGTCTGTCTGTCTGTTCGCGATAAACTCAAAAACTACTTAACGGATCTTCATGTGGTTTTCACCAGTGCATAAAGTGATTCATGAGGAACATTTTGGTATATAATTTGTTAAAGATTGTTTTATAATCAGGGCGGGACAACATCTGCCGGGCCCGCTAGTAAATAAATAAAATTAATAACAAATGTTTTTTCCGATATAAATTGTATTTTATAATTTATAACATTATTAAAATTACATAAACATATTAACTTGTTATCGTTATTGTTCAATCAAGTATTATAAGATAACACTTCAATGATAAATTAAAAAAATAGGTTTTTTTACAAGCGCATCATTCTCCATTAATTGAATTGGATTGTCTGTAGATATTTGATGTATTTCTCCTTACCTTCGAATCGTACAATTTGAAAATGTTTATTATTTTATTTGTGAATTAACTGTGAATATAGACAAGAGCCTAGCTATCAAACCCGATTTAATAAAATGATATGCGTGAACTATTGCTGTGTTTCATTTAACAACTTTCATTTATATGGTTCCTCCCGCAAAATGAGTTATATTGCTAAACCTACGCTGACGATCCTTCTTTAAAGCCTGTGTAGCCTTTGAACCCTTTACGTATTAATAAGTAGCCGGCTGAAATAGTGGCTTTCCATATTGGTAAGGCTTTTTGTAAGTTCGCCTGGTTAGCTATCACCCTCGAATTGAAATATGTCGCCAAACACTTGTTGTTGTGTTTCGTTAGCTACACACCACAGATTGTGGTGAAATGTTAACAAAACATATTTTTTACTAAAATAAATATAGTTAAAATTGATATTGAGAAGTAACGATGAAAGATAGAATTGATGTATAATATGTCGCTGCCTTGGAAGAATAATGTTGTAACTCAAAAATGCTTTATTCTCAATGGAGCTGATTGAAGTTTACTATTGTATTAAATGTTGTAACTTTTGACCTACTTCACTTCTATTGATGAAAATTAAATATAAAAAAAGAAAATTGATTATTATATTCATTTGATAAACACATGTTAGGATTTGCCTATTTCCGTGATGTAATATATATATAAAAAAAAAACAAAAGATTTTCGACATACTTCAACAAATCTTTGAGAATGTTAGCAAAATGCAATTAACAATTTGGTTCCCATGGTACCCGATAAAGAAGTGTAAATTCAAAAATATTATCGACGATTTTTAATAACGGTGTGAAATTACCCAATCTGTGTACATTAAAATGGATCGCGGGAATCCATTAATTCGGCCGTCCGCACCGATTAAAGACTGACTCAGCCGCGAGTTGAACGCGTGATCGCTCGTAGTTAGGGTGCGGTGTGACTCACAGCGGGTCGATGTTCTATTATGCATATTTGATTCATGCAGGCGTGGAAAGGCCATTATTTTTTTGTTATGCATTAAAATGTTCGTGCTTCGTTAACTTACAATGATAGAGATTCTTTCCCTTATGCTGGATTTTTTCATTTCTTTGTCAAATAAATTAACAAACAAGTGTGCAGTCTTTGAACGGGGCTGAATATGTTCACCTTTTGTGATACCAATGAAGACTAATAATTAACTGTTTTGTTACAGAAATAAGTGTGGTAATTGTCTTTAACAATCAAACTTTGCTCACGTTTTTCCTGATAATTTAATCTATGTCCGTAAAACTTTGAAAATCTGGATATAGTAAAAGACCCACATGATTTAAATACTAGAAACTGTGACAAATCGGTCACCCCATGTTTCAGACTCAGTAAGACCAGTAGAAGTTTTTTTAGACAATAGTGTTAGGTTTATACCGATTTGCCGAACTGTAAGCTTAAGCGCCATGTCAAGCGGGCTTTAGTTGTCAAAAGGTTATTGGATAAGTGGATCAATACGTGAACGATGGTGATGTCTGGAATCAACACCTATCTCTGTGCATCCAATAAATGATTGTAGCGTTAATAAAATATGTTATAAATATAAGTATGTTAAAAAGATAAACACGATCAAGTTTCTTGCACTATCTTTATTGAACATCAGATGAGATTGTAATCAAAGACTAAAAGCTATAAATTAAAAAAAAATGAATACAAAGTTTTTATTCACATATCAACCCCGTAATACCCCTAATTCATAAAAAAAAACACTGTTGTGTCGTAAGGACACACGATAGAAGTGATACTTTGTGTTCCACAGAAATTTTAATTAAAAAAATAAAACAATAAACCAACGTGACGCGGTGATCCCAGGCGGCCACCCATCCAAGTAGTGACCGAGTCCGAAGTTCCATAACTTGGGTGATCGGACAAGAACCGATATTTTCAACACTCTATCCGACACAGTGTTTAACCCCACCACATTTCGTCACACAAAAAGTTGGCGATCAGAATTTCAATGCCTTCTCATGAGAAGTTTGATTTCAATAACTAAAAAAAACAACTAAGATTAACATAAATAATATACACAGTAAAGAGAAATAATAAAGAACGTAATGAGTCAGTTATAAATATAAAAAAAAAATCGAGAGTAAATACGAATAGAGTTGCCTCTCTGTTTTTCTCATATCTCGAACAACAACAGGCTTATATCAGTATAAAAGCCTTGATGGTTAAAGCCACAATCTGTCGCTCTCACTACAACCATAACCACTAATGCGTTGATTTAATGGTTGACATTTACAAAATATTTATAACGATGAACGAAAACTATGGTAGTCAAAAGTTTGGATTATTTTAATAATTTTAGGTAATATAAGTTGATACTAGCGACTTGATCTGTGTTGTTTGTTAATTTAAGAATATATTTTATTTACAGAGAAAAAAAGTAGAAAAAAAAATTATTCCCTTAAAAAAATTCTTTGGACTTCTGTATTATAAAATTCGTAGTTTCTTAAAACTTTATATTAAACGAATATATCTTAATATTTCTTTTTAAATAAAGACCAAGTATCTAAGAAGTATAACTACGAAACAATCGACAGTAATATATCCAGTAGTTTTTGTATAATGCTCTCACAACGGCAGACCTATATCATTTTATATATGCATATATCAATTATCAACATGGCCGATTAAATTTTCCATCGCTAGTATCCCAAGAACTTTAATCCCCTTCTTGACTCTTTTTGGGGACGCATTTTTAAAACGTCTTCCTTCGTGTATGCAGGCTATATAAGGAACGCATTTCTAAATTTACATGCATTTAAACCCACAGGTTTTAACTGTGCGTTATCTGTCAATCAATCAGAATTACAGATTTCCTAATACCAAACGACCAACCCCAACTTCGCACGTGTGTGATGTGCTAACGTAGATTTAGATTGTACTAAGCAATACATTTTTAAGCGATTTAACACTAACAGGACATTAAAATAAAATAAAAAACTTCCTAAAGTACTATTTTGACATGAAACGCTATAAAGTGGTAATTTGATTAACATAAAATACTCGACATACATAAAATATTCAATTTAATATTAGGTCTTTACCTATGAAATTGCCGTTTTGTATGAAAAAATTTAAACGAATTTTTTTCATGTATTTTTTATTTGTATTAATCGAAGTAATCACCTATGCAATCAATGCATCTTTGCCAACGCAGTGGCAGTTTATTGATGCCCTTCTTAAAGAAATCAGCTGGACGGGAGGCAACAATTTCTTCAAAGGCATTTTGTACTGCCTCTCGGGTATTGAATTTATTTCCCGCCAAGGAGTTATCTAAATTCTGGAAAAAGTAGTAGTCTGTAGGAGCAAGGTCTGGTGAGTAGGGCGGATGACGGAGAACTTCCAACCCCAGTTCTTGCAACTTGGAGACCGTCTGCTGTGCAGTATGAGGTCGCGCGTTGTCGTGCAGCAGCAGCGGAGACGAGCGATTGACCAATGCTGGTTGGATATGTGCCAGCTTCTCCATCATTGTGTTCAGTTCTTCACAGTACACATCTGCAGTAATGCTCACCCCGTTTGGTAAGAAGCTGTGATGAATCACACCGGCGCTAGACCACCAAACAGTGACCATCACTTTTCTAGGGGTAAGTTTTCGTTTAGGGCATTGTTTAGGTGCTGAAACAGGATCCAACCAACTCGCTGAGCGCTTGCGGTTATCAAACAGAATCCATTTTTAAGAATGCGGTTCAAAATTCCTTCATTTGTGTGTCTGTTGAGCAGTGCAAGGCATGTCTCGACGCGTACTTCGCGCTGGCGATCATTGAGTTCGTGGGGAACCCATTTGTCAAGCTTTTTTACCTTTCCAATTTGACGCAAATGGACCAATATTGTTTTGACGCTAACGTCGAAAGCTGCTGCTAATTCAGCCGTAGATTGTGTATCATCAGCTTCCACAATCGTCTTTAATTCGTCATTGTCGACCAAAGTCTTCGGACGACCGCGAGGTAAATTTTTCAGGTCGAAATTCCCAGAATGGAAGCGAGCAAACCAATAACAGGTGGTGCGTTGGTTTGCAGTGTTAGCTCCGTAAACGTCGTTGATGTTGCGTGCCGCTTGTGCCGCGTTGCTGCCACGACGGTACTCATATTACATAATTACTCGAATTTTTAACGTATCCATGATGACAAAAAAGATTGAAATGCGATGAAAATGTAACACTAATCAATAAACAAATGACTACTTTTGGAAAAAGAATTCCATGTTTTTAAAATAAAATTAATTTGAAATTAGAATTCTTAGCCAACCACAAATTATTTTGATTTGAAATGGCCAGTACTGCAGAACGGCAATTTCATAGGTAAAGACCTATTATAATTTTAAAGACATTAGTCAAAATAGCTTCCCAAAAGTCGATTTATTTTTTCACAATATACAAAAATGATAATAATTACTATTGGTTATCCTTACATTCATACACCATATAGGATTTATATATTGGCCCTTTATACGAGTCCGTAATAAATTATTTTCAGGAATTCGTAATTATATCAAAATGTCGATTTATTTATTCGCTACGAGCGTACGTGTTCATTTTTCCACACTATAATGCTGTTATCCACAGACAAACTAATAATCCTAAACGAATATTAAAGTGTTCTAAATTAAATAATAATTATTCGTAAAAAATATTTCACACGAACGATATTTATCTCATACAAATTATAAATCAAATATATTTCGTAGTGAGCATTACTTTTGAGCATTAAAGATCACCAGTTTCCAAAATATACATGTAAAAATAGGCTTTTCGAGATATTTATGATACAATATGCAACCTCATAAATTACTAAATACCAAGATTCAGGAATTCAGTATCTCTGTCCTCCCAATACATCCTTCATAATTTATGTCCGCAAAAACTTAATTAATCTAGATTTTGGACTGGCGTTACTTTAATACTATAAATATCCACAAATTAGTCATCCCTTACACTCAACTACAGTAGGTAAAACGATATAGGTTTTTAGGTAGTGTTAGGTTCTACAATAACTTCGAAAAACACATTGATTTGCCAGATTATGCGTTCAAGCGCCCAGAGAAGTAGTTATTACTTTTGAAAGGTTGTTATAAGGTGGATTAAATTACAATACATTATGTGCAAAATAGGGATATCTAGATATGACAAAGAAAGACATTATATTAACAGAAAAGTATACAAAAAATGAGGATAAATCAGATCGAGTTTATTAGCGATTGTTCTTGATGTTTCTGAATTGTTTCTGAACGGGTGATAATGTTTTAACTTACATTAGGGCCTTCTTATGACTTAAATTAAATAAAGCATTTTTAATTTTGTTACTGCAAGGAACTTATAAGAATTTTGTTCAACGTTATTATTGTATTTCTAGAATGGTAGAAGCAGTGTTCGGCTGCAGGAGTAATATCACCACACATACTGCAACCGCAAAGCAGCTGTACAGACGCTGTTATATTTCGGTGTGAAGTGTTTGGTTAGTAACACATACCGGCGCTTGAGGAGTTTGAAGTCCTCAAAAGTGGAAGCCTGTTATGATGGACCTCAGGACTATGGTCTTTTATGGCTCTTTGTAAATAGCTACAGGCTGCGGTAACCCATTCATATAAGACGGCTTTAATGCCTGTTTTATAACATAAAAATGTACCTACTATTTTTTTATAAGCTGCAACTTTTACACTTTATAACTTTTAGTATTTGACGACAACTTCACCCGACATGAGATAAATCTGTAGGTTTAGATGGTGCCACACTAACGTTAGAAGTGGACTGGCTCTCAATTACATTTGCCGGAAAATACCTATATGAGCTTGCCGTAATTTTTTCATTATGACGGTAACAGTTAGCCAGCTGGATATTACGAAAGATTTCGTCTCAGATATGTTCCTTTACTGAAATCTCAAACTCACTGTAAAGACTTGACCTGACGTGGATAGACGTGGTATCGGAATATGGTACTATGGTACTGAGCTCTTATCTTATTTGTTTCATTACAGTTCTGAAATATTTGCATATACAAATGGTTGAATAGATCAGATAGTATATGCATAAACAAATCATATTTACTATATAATTAATATACTAGATCTACCACTATTTATAATACAAATAACGTAGCCCTTGATCCTATTATTCAGGAAACCAGGAAAGTTCATTGACACCGTCTATTTAACATACAACAGAAAAATATGGACACTGTGCCTATTGGTAAATTCTAGTACAATTCAAGAACAACCGTTGCCACCGAGATATCTATAATCATCATAGAAGCATGCAAGTCTTTCGTCTATTGGTTATACACTGAATAATTCCAAATTGTAAAATAAAATCCTTTATAAGCCACAAGTTCGGCCTTGCGTGGAATATTGCTTGCACTTCCGGGACGGTTCCGTAAAGTACCTCTTGGATACCCTGGACAGGTTGTAGAGACGGGCTGTTCACATTGTTAATGATCCAGACATTACAGAGTTTATAGAGCCGCTTCAGTTGCACAGAGACATTGCATTACTGAGCATGTTCTACTGTATGTATCATGGTGAGCGCTCAGAAGAGTTATTCAGCTTGTTTCCTTCCTCTCCTTTTCATAACCGCACCACGCGCGCTGGTCTTCGGAGCTACAATTTTACGGTAAATCTTATCTGGGCATGAACTAAAATGTTCGCAACGTCTTATCTTCTCCGTACCGTGAAGCTGTGAAACAATCTCCCATCCAGTGTGTTCCCTCCTTCCTATGACATAGGGTCCTTTCAAGCGTAACGTGAAGAGACACTTACGCAGGGCGGCATGACAACGGCGATCGGCGATGGATAGTATGTCTCTCGGTTATCGCCATTGTTTTTGAATTGTACTGTGCTTTTTTTTTTTTTTTTTTTATTGTAGCTCGGCAAAGTGACTGTACTGTACCTGATGGTAAGCCCAGTACAATCCAAAAACAATGGCGACCACCGAAAGACATACTATCCATCGCCGGTCGCCGCTGTCATGCCGGCCTGAAAGCGACCCTGTCAGGGACAGCCCCCCCCCCCCCCCCCCCCCCCCGGTTGCTGGATATACACCGGCTGATCCCGGAACGCGACACGCCCAAACGTGTCACTATGGCGGGTGTTCCACCTGGTGTACGGTGGTCGCGATCCAGTCGGGTACAGACACCCTACCACCCCGGCAGGCACATATTATAATATATATAATCAGGCACAGTGCAGTAATTTTGCGTACTACAATAAAAAAAAATATTGCTTGACCAAACTTAAAAAAAGTCACTTTTTTTTCATCGCAACCCTATTTACTGCCGGTACCCTCCCCTAACCGTGTCACCGGAATAGTACACTTGGTGTATGACGGTTGAGATCTAGCTAGAGAAAATAGTCGTCTCCGCCCAACTATATTGTAAAGTCTGAAACTATTTCTTCGTAAACTTTATTAAGTGTAAAGGATAGAATAACTAGAACCGGTTATAACCGTATCTATATCAAATCGGTAACAAGTCTATTAAAAATCGCGGTATATTCTCGTCACGTCCAAACGCGAACCGACAAAATCGTTTACCGTTAAGTAATTTCACATTACAAACAACATCGACACTATTCCCAAATGTTAAGGCTTAAATTCATGTAAGCGTTCCAAAGAGTAACCTTATGTTGAACTGCGAGTTTACGTTGGTATCACCCAACGTGGCGTGGTGTGCACAAAATTTCCATTTTCCACACGATTTCCCACAAATTAATACGTCAAACATCACCACCTCCATAAATTTATAGTTGGATTTGCATCTATACCTCTTCCCATTGGCTAGTAGCATATTTAACATTTCAAATACTATTATTCAACTTAACAAAACGTCACAATTGGAAATTACTTAACAGTAAAACATTTGTTTGTGTTAGGTAGTAGTAATAATATATACATAGTATGTATAGTAATACTGTTAGGTTTTACAACAAAGTCCCAAAGTACATTACCGATTTACCGGACTGTAAATCATTACATAGTATAAAACAAAGTCCCCTACCGTGTCTGTCTGTCTGTCTGTTCGCGATAAACTCAAAAACTACTTTCAACTACTAATATATTTGATTTTCATGCGGTTTTCGCCAGTGGATAAAGTGATTCATGAGGAAGGTTTTAGTATATAATTTGTCAAGGATTTTTTTATAGTCAGGGCGGGACAACGTCTGCCGGGCCCGCTAGTTTAAATATATTTATATATGAAAAGATAAGTTAGATCGAGCTTCTTGCCGATTCTTCTCGATGACTGGGTTATTTTCCGAACCGGTGATAATTTGGACGTTCATAAGAGGCTCTTTAACGCCTAAATTCATTTTTTTTATTACAGTATTTGGTTTTGATTTTGGTACCTATAAAATAGTTTTGTTGTATTATCGGAATTATGTGTTTTTTATTAACCAATTTTGAGCTGCCTTTAATTATGACTTAACTCGCTACATAATACTTATTCTCACATCCATTTTCCGATTTTAAGTTATTTTTGTTAATTTTTAAGATGCCTATTAAAAAGCATAATGATAAGTACCCTAGATGGTGTCTGAAAATATTTTCTATCTACCTGTAAATATCTCGTCAAAATCAGTCCCATCGTTTCGGAAAATAGATGGGATAAATAACAGACATTTCAATTCTATTTATATTACTATACTAGCTGACCCGTGCAACTTCGTCTGCACCAAATTGGTTATCACTGGTGCCAATTGTATTTTTAAACGCGAAAAATTTTAATATAACTAAAACCTTATTGCAGCCACACCATCGGTTTCCAATTGTGAATCCAAACTATCAAGGGACTCAATCAAACATATACCCAGATGGTATGTGAGAAATCTTTTAAAATAAGCCTAAAACCCGTTCGTAGCAACCAACATATATTGGTGGTAATGTAAAGAAAAGCTTTAAAGGTCTATGGACCCCCCAGTTTCTAACGAAGTTGCTTTCCCTTTTTTGTAGACCTTTACTATACAGTCAGTAGAGTTTACATTATAAAATATCAAGTTGATAGAGTTAAATTGTAAATTAAACGATAAAATGTATTCATAAAATAAAATAATGATAAATGAAACACTGAATAATAAATATCATAACTATTTTCAACTTCTATTAAAACTTTTTCACACTCCATTGTATTGAAGAAAAATATAAATATTAAAAAGATATGAGCACGACGCGTCAAATGTCACTTGCCTGTAACTATTTGTCTAAGAGCTAGCAACGGTTTCGAAAAAGAAAATAAGCCAGTTTTTATATATCTTTATGTTCTTCCGAACAGAGTGCGGGCTACCTGGCTGCCGGTAAACTTTGCGTTTATTAGTGCATATCGCACCTTTACAGGCAAAAATATTGATTTTTATAATTTTTGAATGTTTTGTTTTTTACTAACTTAGAAACGCTACTAAAACATGAAATTATCATTGCCAGACATTTTTGTTATTAACAATACTGTACCCGATGCTATTTTTTTTTGTAAATAAAATAAAGTATGTCCAAACCATGTTAAGATAGCTGTAATTTTAAAATTATTATTATTTATTTTTTAATGAAGGCTTAGTCGCCTTCTCGGCTATATTGTCTAAGTGACTTACAACTATATAACAATAAGAATGACAATAAACTTAACAATAGCTTATATTAATTTTGTACAATTCTTTAGCATCTTTCGAAGTGGGGTCAGACAATAACGAATTGTACAAACCAGTGTGGAACGAACCAGAAGCATTAAGCCGAGGTCTAATATCTTCGTTTCGAACACATTCTGCCAGGATGTGGTGCACATCATCGATGAGTTCACAACTCTGGCAGAGTGGTTATAGTGTATTCCTTCCAATGCGAGTAACAGCTATTTTTAAGTACTGAATATACATCCAAGTAAGTTGGTAAAATATTAATAGGAGCACCTTCGGAGGATCCTTCTCTAGCTAAAAGATCAGCTCTTTCATTCCCAGTTATACCTATATGAGAAGGGATCCATTGTAAAATAATTACTTTGTTCTTTGCTTTTAAATCTAGTACTTGCTTCAAAATAGTGTAGGCTATCGGTATTCCTGGAAAAGTCGAGGTACATCGAGCTACGTGTTGAAGAGCACTGTTTTGGAATTTGACTCAAAAAATGCGGCTCCTAAATAATTACCAGCTTTAGATCCGTCAGTGTATATTTTAACAAAATTTTGATAATGTTTATTTATATATTGAAGACAAATATATTTTATTTTAACAACATCATATTGACGCTTTGGCTTCCAAATACCATATAAATTTATTTTAATTATATTGTGCAAATCAATGTTATCGACCCAGGTGTGTAAAGTGAACATTTCATGTTTTATACTTGTTTGACTTAGAGTATTTTTATATTGAGAAAAAATAGTAGTCTTTTTCTTTTACGCCAATAGAGTGATTGGAAAGAGGTGGACAGTTCTTCTGATACATTAGTTAGTTCGTTCTTTTCGAATGACTTAAATTTAAATAGAATTTTGCCAGCTTAATATTGTCTCCTAAGATGTAGCGGACATATGCTCAATTCGCTTTCCATAACATGGATTGGAGTACTTTTAATGAAACCCCGATAATTCTCATGGCTTGGTTTTGGACTTTTTCAAGTTGATAGAGGTTAACCTGAGCACTACTATCATAAAGAAAGCTGGCATAGTCAATTTGACTTGCGTGTAATATTGAAGTATAAACGAACTAAATGTTATGAATGAACACCCCAATTAGAATCGGTTAATGCTTTGAAAACGTTTAGAAACTTAGAGCTAGATACCGCAACTGCATTGATATGTTTGCCCCATTTTATGTATGATAAAGATAGCGATAATTGTGGAAGCGCCTGTTATAGACGCATGTATTCAAGATGACGTCAGTCTCAAGTCGTATGTCTACGTTTGTCGTTATTTTTCGTTTAAGGTGTTTACGGTGAAATCTCAATATCATAATGGTTAATAAAATGAAATATGTTTTTGCAATGGAAAAAATAAAATGGTTTGAAATGAATTATTTTATTTATAAAGAATATCATCGGGCACATTATTGTCAATAACAAATTGGCTGGCAGTGATAAATTCATGTTTTAATAGCGTTTAAAAGTTACTGAAAAAAATGTTCCTTAAATTATTTATAACCCAAAATTTTAACCTGTAAAGGTGTGATGCGCATTATAAAACACAACGTTAACCGGCTACCAGGTATTCTGAATTCTGTTTGGAAGGGCATAATATATCTTCATTTTAAAGAACCAGCTTTTCTAAAATTCTCGTTCTTCCAACATTGCTGGCTCTTGTACTATGGTGTCGCAAAAAAGTCTAGTTACATTAACTACAATTTTTTGTCTTTCGTTATCCTGGAGAACCCCTTGCGTTTTATGAGACAAAAAGTATCCTAAATGTAACCTTGGAATATTAGTTATTATTGTGACAAGTTTCGTTAAAATCGGTTCAGTACTTTCAGCGTGATGCGTGTTCACAGGGACAGAAAGACAGACAGACAGACAGACAGACAGACAGACAGACAAAAATTGTAAAAATATTATTTTTGGCTTCTATATCGATAACAAAGTCTACCCCGATGAAAATTTTCAAAAAATATTTAATGTACAGATTTGACCTTGCTACAGTTTTATTATAGTATAGATATGTAGTATAAATTATTACATTAAATTGTCTGGATATCCTTAAATTATCTAAAACAGTAGTACTTATCAAGATATTATGCCGTTAATTAGATTCAGCGACCAACCAATAATAACTCTCTCAAAGTTTATACTACGACATGTAATAAGTCACGCTCAAACAGGACCGAGGCAAGTTCCTAATTGATTTCAGTACTAACAGATTTAGAAGGGCCACAGGCTTAACATAATATCTACGAGGTGGAAGAGGATAAGTCAAGTAAGATTTACTTTAAGCTTAACGATAACGCAGTTAGATTGTTTAGCGCTGAAGGTGAGGTACACAAAGAATAGGATTACTGCTGGATGAAACTTGTTATGTTCGCATTAATATTACTTTTTATATTCTTAGAATTTCGCCATTAATTCATATAAGCAATGTCTTACAAGATTACAAAACGCTAAAACTAAAATAGAGATTACTTTTAAGTAGTATTCGTTACAAAAAACAACTAAAATAATATAACCACGCATAAATTGTTCTTTTTTCTTCCTCGGGAAGTAGCATTTTATTATAATGTCACTCGATGTCAAATGATGTTTTAGCTGATAATGGCAGTTAAGTTTAAAAATTAGATTGATTATGATGATCTAATACAACTGCCAGAACGCAATGATAGAAGTGTGAGGGTATTTTTTAAATTTATTTTGAGTGGCTTGTTAGCGAATGACGGGAAAATGTCTCCTGTTAGTAATAATTTCACTGTATTTGTGATTGAAATCTACGTTCACCGACCCGGTGACAATGATATTATAACTAAAGATACAACATTACTTTACGTAAGTGTGCGTTATCGTGCCATTAATATTGTAACGCCACACCGTCTTAGATAAAATGTGATAGTAAATAAGATGCCAAATTCTCAATATCGGTGGTGAAAAAGAAATAGTTATATGTTGCCTATATACGGGCGGATTATCGGAGTAGTCGCCAAAAATAAGCTAACTAGCCAAGTTTCAACAAGGCGCTGACGAACGCTTATGACGTATCTATATAGTTATAATATCATTGCCCGATGGCGAATCATGCTACCAGTGTGAGATATTATTGGCCCAAGCACCTCGAAGAAATACTAGAAAGTCACAATGCAAGTTAAGCTCGAATATAAATAAAGTTGCATCTTAAAGTCAGTTACCAATAATTCACTACTCCTAAATTCCTAAATTCGGACGTCACATATCCTAACGTTTCTTATCAGTCGTTTAAAAAGGTTTCTTGTTTATACCTACTTTATCATGGAACTGCTTCCGTTTATAACATATGCGTAGTTTCCACTTTTATTATATTGGTTAAAAGCGAAGCTCGATAATTGCGACACGGGTAAAAAGAATTTATAACAAGAAGAACAATTTACAGATTAAGATACGGCGTATCTAGTGAACGTATATGAATGTCAGGTTAAGAGGCTTAGTTGAGAGGTGTAAGTTGGTACAAATAATTACACCCGGAAAAGGTGGGCCAGGCTGAAAGGGAAACCGGGTAATTAATGTACCCTACTTACCTGCGCGTCCGTACATGATGACAGTGAAACATTAACCGCAAACGCGAAATTAAAACGAATTCATTGCTTTCGTCATAAACAAAGTTTGTTTTGAAAATTTTTTTTTTATATTTAACGTATAAAATATGCACATAAATAACTTTTTAATATGCTGACATAGTGGTTTAGGATATATTGTATTATCTTTAAAATCAACGACTAAAAAAAGAACACTACATATGTAACTAAGATCAATAGCTGGCAAGATGATACTCCTTAAAGCCTAGAATACACATGGTTGTTACTCACAAAAAAGCATGCCAGTTACTGGTAAGAACAAGCAACTAGCATGTGTAACGAGATTCTGCCTGTAGCTCGCGTGCCAGCACAAAACATACCAGTAAATCGCAGCTTGTTTGATTATTTTCTCTCACGGGGAAGTGGTGATAGACACACAGGCATGTGTATCGCGGCTTCACTGAATGCTAGTAACCGGCATGCAGAATTACCAGCACCTGGTACACCATTTACAGGCACGTGTGCCCTGTGCATAGATCTGAGTTGAATGGCTCATGTAACAGTGTTGCTAACTACATTATTCAAATCGGAACACAGTAATAAATGATGAATTGGGGCAGAAATATGTTTGATAATGTTACTATAGAATTTGATGCGTGTGAAAGTTTTATCTCATGTTAATAATAATATAAATAGTCCGTCTATTCACGCAATAATTAATCCGCTTGGATGGGCTCCATTCACACGGATGTTCTTCAAACGCCTGCCAATAAGCATTCTAATAGAACCCATGAGGAGCCATTGTTTATCTACACGTACTGCGGTGCTTGTTTACTGCGAGTTTATCTTTATATTATAGAAGATATATAACAATTAGATAATTGTGTATTTGAATTATTATTTTTAATTTAAATTCATAGTATTAGTTCCATTGTAAAATTAAGCATACTAGCACCGTAAGGAAAGGACCCATGTGGTTTTTCTAGGCCTGTAAATTTAGGTTATAATAAGGACCATCAATAATTGCTTGTCATATTTCTTTTTTTTTTACTTTATAGGTTTTTAGCGTTTGGCCACAATCTCGTCGGCTGTTAAACGATAATGTGGTCTAAGATGCTAAACACTAGAGTCATTATTTATCATTATTAACAAGAACTACTTTCATTATGATTTGCTTGGTAGAACTATACGACAGGTGTTTTCGAATATATCGCGACTACTATATACCTAGAGTAATATTCGACCTAGTGACATATTTGACCTTGCCGCTTTCAAAAATTAACACGTATATATCAAGTAAGAAAATAGAGTGATAAAGTTATATATCCAACTGAGACACTTTTGATGATTGATTTTGATTAATGACGCTTTTACTTTTCATCTGCTTATATATTTCATTGAGTTTCATAACGGGGTTAAAGAAGTTTTCACTTCAATAATACTTAAGAATTATAAAGTATTGATTTTTAAAATCTACCCATTATACGTTTATTACATAAACCATACGTCAATATTCCTTTATAAGCAACTAAATCTATATTTACATTTTAATCGTAACCACTCTTGTAGCATCACCGAAGATTATACACATCGGAACCTAATTTGAAACCGAAATCCGTTACAAATTATCTCAACCCAGTCTCTTTCATACTTCTGAAGAAAATTAAACAGCGCTCCTGAAACCTGGTAATTTAATTAAAATTCTATTCGATTGAATTGAACTACCTAATCTGGTGCTTCTATATGGACGGGATTGGATTAAGGATTACTTTTTTATATAATAAACTAGCTGACCCGGTCAAGCATTGCAGTAGCTCAATTAATAATACATCTTGAATTAAAAGTATGATAAACTATTTTCAAAATTAAAACTTGGCGCCATCTATATCACATCTATAACAGTCAGTCCTACAGTTCCCTGTTAATATACCAATTTGAAACGCCATCTGGTAGAGACTGTTGAAACTTACAATTAGTAACAATAATCAACATTGACAATCATTTAATTTGTAATTTAAAAATATTGAGGTCATTAATTGAAATATAAATTATCCTATCTTTCAAGTTGGAGCAAATTATATATAAATGACAACTTTCATGAAGGTAGGTTGAGTAGTTTCGCAGTTCATCATGGACAAACATCATGACAATTGATTGGATGGATACATTAAGATAGAAAATAGATAATCGTGATTGTCTATTAGTTTGACCAGCGGAATATCGATTCCATATAAGCAAGATCGGATTACGACAATGTATCAAAGAACTTTTCGGAATTATCATATATTCACTAATTTAAATTGGTAATAATATTGGCAGATGGTGAAGGAAATCCTCGCGAGGGAGCCATAGAAATACGAGTATTTGAGTAGTGTCGTCGTATTTGGGAAACATATAGCACCATGGATTTATCGCCAATAAGTTACGGGCTCGAGTATTGATTGTGGCAGTGTCTTTCTTCGACTTTGCGGTATAGCCATAGGACTTCTACAAACTGGCATTATTATTATTAATATTACAAAAATATAAACCGTTAATAACATGATCAGTTACAACTTGTTATAAAAATAATTACCGTGGCCCGATATCGGCCAGCGAGAACATGCGGAAAACTGTTGACTTAGCATGTTTACCCCTGGACCGTCCAATACCATAAGGGTTTCAAGTCCATACAAACGAATAAAAACCATAAGTAAAAAGCATATAAGGATATGTTTAAAAAAAAACATATTAAAAAATTTGAACAATACCAATTTATGTAATGCAAAATTACAATGTATACACACCTATAATAAGAATGCAAATCTAACGTTTCTGTACTTTTTTGGTTTTCGTGAAAAAAATTGTTGTAGGTGTCTGGGAATAAGTAATAAAATACATTTCAATCATTTTTAGAAATGTCTGTCTGTTTGTATGAACAAACATCACTGCGAAAGTACTGTGTTCACAAAAAAATCATAAAGTATATCCTCGACTATAATTTAGTCTTTGTTTCATAAAAATCGGTCCACTCTATAAAAAGTTATTGTAATTTGAATGTTAAATGAGAGTAAAACGGTTCGGTGCGACTCGCAGCCTAATGACTCCACCAGAACAGCTTACTTGTTTTTATATCAAATGCCTCATTAGTTTAAATTGATCATTTCGAGAAGCTGCATATCGATCATATAGAATTAAGCACATGTCTGAGGCACAGCTATTGTTTTTTGTACTACGTCAAATATCTAGAGACACAGATATAATACATTCAGATGATTTTATTAATCATTGTTTTTATATTAGGTTCCACGCGGACGAAGTCGCGGGCATTGTTGGTTAAAAATGAATGGTTAGATAAACACGACCCGCTATTTTGAGATCTGCTTTTGTTGTATTTGATTAATGTTTAAATTTCGGCATAATTATTTACAGATGTTACCTAAAGATATAATTATGTTTTAAATTAACAATTACACAGAAGGACCTCGTATACCTTCATAAGAAATTAGTTTGGATATTCGATACCGCTGAAGTGTTCGCTGAGGTGACCAAGTCTTATTTCAATTGACCCTATATATGATTATTTTCCAATAAATTTTCAAACCTAAGTTTAATGATTTAACAAATCAAACAAATGATAAAACATCTATATAGCGAATATTTTAGATTTTTTAAAGAAAAAAAAGCATGTTTTAAAGTCTCAATACGTGTCTGTGTTTAGTGAAGCGAATCCTTGCCACCTCTAGAGAGAAAATTAATCGCGCATCCAGTGGGGCTCGTGGCGAATTAATTCTTAATCCGGCCTAAATGAAAGCTTCGGCGATCGGCCGCCACGCTACTCTTTGCCTCGTTTGCCTTTACCCGGCTGTTATAAAGGTGTGATCTTTATTAGTATTACTTTTATGTATTCAGATATTCGACCCTACTCTGATACCTTCGTCGTAAGGAAGAGGGACACATCTAATTTAAAAGCAAGTTACAGCTTTAGCGAGGTTACTGAGATATTTTCTCTTGAATATATATAGATCTCAATATTGCATAAAATGACAGTTATACCTCACATCTTTGGATAGCCGAGTAGATCCCTGTTTATGCAGTTTACTGTACCTTGGATTAGGCAAACTTCTGCCTGTACTTCAGGCTGAAATTAACCAATATAGGTCGAATTTCACTGTGTATGTTCACAATATATTAATCCATACCTAAAAGTATTAAAATGTACACAAAGTTATGATCAAAATGAACTTCAATATAATAAACTAAAAAATAACAACGCTAGCAAATATCCGTGACTTCACCTTCATTAAATCACGGTTTCAATATCATCTTCTTACCCTTATCCGACCTAAGTGGGGTGGGCACAACATGTTTTCCTATTCCACTCTCGCCTATCAGATGTCATCTCAGTATCAACACCTTTTACACACATACCATTTTTCACACAATCCATCCATACCTATATCGACCTTCCTCTACTTTTATATCCATCGACCATCATACTCAAAGCTTTTCTAGTTACATGGTCTTCATCTCTCCTCATGACATGCCCATACCATGCTAACCTATTTACTCCTCATCTTCTCTGTCACTTGTGTTATTTTCAAACTTCCTCTGATATATACATTCCTAATCTTATCGATTCTAGTTACACCACACATCCGCTTTAACATTCGCATCTCTGGCACATGTAGTTTTCTCTTATCTGTTACTTTCGTCGCCCAGAACTCAGATGCGTACAACATGACTGGTCTTATAAGAGTTTTATAGACCTTCCCCTTGAGTTTCAAGGGTATTCGTGCATCACAAGCTACACCAGACACCTTATGCCATTTCATCGACCCTGCATTTATTCTATTCCTCACGTCCTTGCTATACAACCGTCGTTTTGGATCAGAGAACCGAGATACCACAAAAACATTCAATGT
This sequence comes from Antheraea yamamai, assembly GCA_036509395.1. Classification (NCBI taxonomy): domain Eukaryota; kingdom Metazoa; phylum Arthropoda; class Insecta; order Lepidoptera; family Saturniidae; genus Antheraea; species Antheraea yamamai. The sequence continues at coordinate 20,970,568 of AP028445.1, forward strand.
CTTTATTATTAACAAGAGGCCCCGGCAGACGTTGTCGCAACCTGATTATTAAAAAAATCTTTGACAGATTATATACCAAAAACTTCCTCATGAATCACTTTATCTACTAAAAACCGCATGAAAATTCGTTCAGTAGTTTTTGAGTTTATCGCGAACAGACCGACAGACACGGTAGAGGACTTTGTTTTATACTATGTAATGATATTTATTCTATTAAATAGTAGTCAAACGAATTGAAACTTTTACTTCTGACGTTTAATTTTCCAATTATATTATATTTATGACCTAAAATTTATTTAGTCACAAGTAAAATGACATATCATTTTCTTTAATAACAAAGTTTACTATTTTTTTGCGTCAATAAAAGAAAGCAAGGCTCCCATTAGCGCTAGCGGGCACTCGCTAGCCTACACAGTAGGGAAATAAATAAAAACATCCTAATCCGATGGACCGGGTAACCTTTCTCTATCCCGGATAATCCGGCCGGATAACTCTATATATATATTCGCATGTGCCGTATGTACCAGATAATAACAACGTTGTTTAAAAATGGTGAGCCCGAGCAATATGTACATCACGCTATACTCCTCAAATTCACAAGTTCTCTGACACTGATGCAAGTTTTCTGCTTTCATAACATCATCAGCCTGTAAAAGACTCACTTCAGGGTCATAGTCCTTTTCCCGGAGGAAGTTATAGGTATAATCACCACGCCAGCCCACGACGTATGGACAATTTCAAAATCCAAGAAATTCACATTTCTATATTTTCGTACATGCAGTGGTAGTACAAGAACGATTTTGGGTTTCGGGGTTCCTCACGATGTTTTCCTTCGCCGCCATCTGATGGTGTTACTAATATAAATTATTTGCGAATTCCGAATATTTTGATGGGACATGGGTTCGAACCTACGGATATCAGATTAGTATTTCACCGGTCAAACCGCTCGACCACCACGCCTTATATGAACATCATTATTCTTAATTTCAACTATTCTAGTAACAACTTTTATCTTAAAATCAGCACTTTGTCACATGTAATCCTAATTTAATTTATTTCTTTCATTACGCAGCACTCTACAGAGTGTGTCTAATTGTGGTTTAATTTTGTTTTCGATAGATGTAGCTATTTATGATTACAACATGATATTTATTTATATTAGGGTCGTCAACATGACAATACATTAGGAAATATATTAAAAGTAGGACTTTTGTGATTGAACATAAATGTAGTCATATTTTGAGACAACCGCGGCATGCTCCAACAATAAAATAAATTTTAATTAAAAAATAAGTGTATGTGTACTTATGTAGAAGTACGTTAGAAGTTACACTTCTTTGGCATAACAAGATAAAAATCTTTTCAAAAATTTTATCTTTCGCCTTATTCTACGTTTGTAGAAAAAACGACACTAACAACAGGAAAAAGGTATTTAAACATTGAAAGTTTTAATACAAAGAAACAAAATGTTGACTATAGCTAACTTCAGGGTTCGTGACGGTGTGCGCGCGCATCGTAATAACTTCAGGGTGTTGGTTTTTCGTGACGGTGTGCGCGCGCATCGTAAAAATTTACTCTCATCATTTTTTCCTAACGCGCCAAAAGAAGTAGCTATAACTTCAAAAACTTATATAATAATACAAAAACTAGGAAATTGAAACAGAAAGAGAAAAAATTAAATACTAAACCATTTATATGATGGTGATGAAATAATAGTATATAATAATAATAATAGTATAGAGGCTATAATAGTATCAAGAGGATACTATTATATATAGCATGTCCCAAAAGTATCCGACCTGTATCCATAACTTTGCGCCAAAACGTCCGACTGACCTTTATGAAGTACGAACGTAACTAATGACTCTTCACGAAGTCATCGGCTACCACGGCAACTAACAAAATTTGTTATTTTGAGTGTAGCATGTCTTATCTTATCTAACGTACATTATCAATTTCGTGTTCATCGGATTTTGCTATCGTTAAAAATGACGGAGAGCGTCTTGTTCCGTCGAAGGGGGACTATTTCGAAAGATACCATGAGCCGGATGATATAAAATAATGCCAGTGCGAAGTTAGAGGTACAGGTCCGATACTTTTGGGACACACCTTATAGACTACCTCTTAAAAGTGGTACGTATCCTAGGTTTGGTAGATTGAACGGCAATTCCCGACAAATGTGAACGATCGCAAAGAGAATGCTCACCACTTCTTTATGGAGCTGTTCAAATATTACGTAAACAGAAATTTTGTAATTTCTATCGCCCCCTCCCCCTTGTCAGCAAAAGTAAGTAATATTAATACATAATGCTTATGTAAACCTATACCTTATGTATGTATTTTTTGTATGTCGCATTTAACAAGCATAACTATTAACTAGTATTTATATACTATAGAGTAATTAAGTTAAAAAGTGGTTCGCTATTGCAATGTATAAGACCGCGCGCACCTCATATATCAGACCTACATATCTAGATCCCATCGTCCTTATATCATCAAGAATAATCAAATCAAAAGCCTCCCACCCTCTTTAGTGTTTACGTAATACTTGAACAGCCCTTATATTATAACTGATTACACCCTGCTGTCCTGACGGGTCCTCAAATATTCACCAAATTTTGTACTCATATCTCCATATCAGATATACCTTTTATACCTTTCCACTAATTCCAGGTTGGAGTGTAAAAATTACCATTTTTAACAGTAGACGCAGTCTTTGGACTAAATCTAAACACAAGAATTTTAGGAAAAAAACAATGATAAGTCATTTTTACATAAATGGGGACAACAGCATTTCATTTCATACTGGCTGTACCCGCGACTTCGTCTGCGTGAAAGGTTACGTAAAAAACAATGTTTAGTAAATTCATCTGAATGTATTAAGTCCATTTACATCTCTACTTTTCTTTCAAAAGTACAATAACTTTTGACAGACCAAACGGATTTTAATGAAACAAAGACTAAATGTTACACAAAAAATGGTCTAAAATTGATTGAAATGTATTTTTACTTATTCCTAGACACCTGCAACATTTTTACAAAAAACTGAAAAGTACAGACACTTTACATTTACATTCTTAATATATGTATAGAGAACATTCATAAAACCATTAATCTTAATTAGCTGGGAACAATTACAGATGGTAGAGATATTCCATTGGCCTATCCTCAGTGACACGTTAGAGATAAATTTGTAAGAAATCACCCTTAACGAGTACTGCGAGATTTATTGGCTATTAAGGCCAGGTTAATGAATTAAACCTCTCAGCATTAGTAATTCTACTTTTTTTATTTGAATCGTTTCGAAGTTACGGTTGGTTAAATGGTATGTTATCGTTTAAGAAATGATTATTAGTTGTATTCATATTAAGTCATTGTTCATTAATTCATAATTTTTAAAATGTTATTTTTTGTAGTTTGAATTTGTTTTTCCGAGATTGTTTTTAATACTCTAGGCTTAGCGTGTTTAGATCCACATCTTAGACCACGACACCATTTAACGTCGATGGGATTGCGATGACTTATAACATATTTAAAAAATAGGATACTTTGTTATCGATAAACTTAAATTTAATTAAGTTTATCACAGTGCTTAAAAAAGATTATAACTGCCTGACCCGTCCTCGCGTATGATATGGAAACATAGACACACGCAAAGTGCATAAAGAGACATGGACAATGCCACGCCGGACGTTTGACTTAAGAATCCTATGCTTAATTAAGGCGGAGGATAACAAGGATTGAATATATTGGTAAGCAAATCACGAGACTGAGGCGTTAGGGTGGTGAGGTGGATGGAATTTTCTATACAAAAAACATGGCGCGTTTATAATGCGAGAATACTTCTTTTTGCCTACCTAACGAATAAATTAAAAAAAACTATCAACCAGTATCAATTATCAACCAAATAACTATAAACGTGGTCCGGTAGCTGATATTTGAAAATCTTTCCTAATCGTGCATTTATACAACAACAATTACGTTGTTTTGCTTAAATGGATACTTGTAATAAAATTAAAAAAATATAGATATAAATAACTTTTTGCGTGCCGGTAAGAAATTGAAGTGTGTATGTTTACAAAAGGAATCCTTATCTTTCGACTCAAGTACGATCCCTGAAAAGTAAAGCAGGTAGTATTTCACTTTTAAAGAATCAGAATGTATTCAAGGGAAGCAATTATCTCGAATGCTATGCAAAAGACACATTTATACTTCATAGATTAAATGTTATTTATATTACTAGTTGTATCCAAAATAATATGAAAAATACGATGCGATGTGCGATAGAGAGAACGCTTTACAAAATTAAGCAAGCCGCTCTTAGCAGAACGTCTCACTTTTCTTCCCGACGTGCCAAATCAAATGCCAGGTACTCTACAGCGTAGTATCATATCTAAGTATTTTTTCTTTCAATGTATTCACTCCCTCCAAGAACTCGTGGCATAATGAAAATGCTTTTATCTCATGATCATAATTCTAAGTTTGGTATGTCACATATTAAGTTTCTACTTACAATAATACAGTTTACACTTGTTTAAAAATGTATTGGTTCGTTTGGTCAATTCCTTCATGTATAATATCCTAACTTCATTACATAGTACAAAACAAAGACCCCTACTGCGTCTGTCTGTCTGTCTGTCTGTTCGCGATAAACTCAAAAACTATCGGACGGATTTTCATGCGGGTTTCACCGGTGGATAGAGTGTTTGATGAGGAACGTTTTTGTATATAATTTGTCAAGGATTTTTTCATAATCAGGGCGGGACAACGTCTGCCGTGCCCGCTAGTATAGTATAAATGTGAACGTCAGTTCGTTGTTTACGCTTTTATGCTTTAACTATTTCATCGATCGTGAAATTTTGCACACATATTATTGTTTAAAGTTACTGGTTCTTAGGATGCGTTATGAGAATTTGCGGGCATACCGTTCTGGATAACGCGGCTTTCTCTTACTGCACTTCACTCGCGGCGATAATAAATATAATTTCATCATCACCATCAGCCTGTTAGAGACCCACTGTAAGGCCATAGGCCTCTTCCCGAAGGAAAGTATGGGCATTATCACCACGCCAGCCGACAATATATTGGCGATTTCAAATTCTGAGAAATCGACAGTTCTATATTTTTCCTACATACTGTTGTAGTACAAGAACATTTACGTGGTGGTCTAGTGGTTTGACCGGTGGAATATTAGTTCGATGTCCGCAGGTTCGAACCCCGGCATGCACCAACGAATTTTTCGGAATTCGTGTAGATTTACTAATTTAAATTGGTAACACTATCGGCTGACGGTGAAGGAAACATCGTGAGGAAACCTGAAATATAATTTCTATACAATAAATTTTATGCAGAGTCGGCAATGTCCTTTACATCAAAGTTCACTATTTTTAACATAGCGATGTATCCAATATGTTCTTTTTGCGTCGCGTATGCGTTGATCAATGACATTATATCTAAAGATATACATGGTGCATGGTATTTTGACAAAACAAATGGCACGATAACGCACACATACGTAAGTAACGTAAATAAGACGCCACAGTCTTAGATAAAATGTAGAAGTAACATGGCATATTCTCAACATCGGTGGTGAAGTGAAGAAAATAGTTATATGTTGCTTAGATACGGGCGGATTGACGGGGACAGTCGTAAAGAATAAGCTAACTAACCAAGTTTTAACGAGACGCTATCGAAGCGATTATGACCGGCGTTGATGCGTTAGGTTGGAAAGAAGGGGAAATGTGACACGCGTCAAGATATATTGTCATGTCTCAGAATAGAGCATAAAGGATTTTTATCTAGTAAAAAGTACTATATCTCGGAGATAAGTTAACGCGTGTAAAGCCGCCGGCAAAACCTCATATGTCTTATAAAGCAAAGTATGTTTAACATGCGAGTTATCATCCCCGGAAAAACACGGCATGCCCGTAACGGTAAACTTTAATAGAGATTTCTCAGTCCCTCTGAAAGCGCTGCCGTTTACCTTTCCTCACCTTTTTTACAAAAAGGCCAGAAATGGATAAAGGTAAACATTGTCCTGTCAACCAGTAAACTGACAGTTTTTACACGGATACCCCGCTAAGTGCCACGGACCGTGTAAATAACGTTCGAAATAAAATAGGTGAAAGTTTGTATATTTTTTCATTCAATCAAAACGTGACTACTGAATAGATATATTTGTACGAATGATTTTCTATACACACTGAACAAAACTCATTTTATATCATCTATTTTGATCATTCAATATTATACTCATATATATAATTTCCTCAAATTGTTTATACACCTGAAACGAAGTAAAACTATTCGTTTCAGGACTTAAAAATCGATTATCGCTGATTCGGAAAACATCCCAGTTAACTGAGGAACAGCCAGCAACAAACTCAATCAAATTGTTCAAGTTGATTTGTTTTTGTGTTAATCTATACTAATATATAAAGCTGAAGAGTCTGTTTGTTTGGTTGAACGCGCTAGTCTCAGGAACTACTGGTCCGATTTTTAAAATTCATTCAGTGTTAAATAGCTCATTTATCGAGAAAGGCTATAGGATATATATCATCACGCTAAGACTAACAGGAGCGGAGCATCAATGTTTCAATTCGTTTTTTCAGTTTCAAAATCGGTTTTTTTCCTGTTGAGAGCTTCCGCTGCGTGTTAGCGTTAGCCCAAAGTAACTATTCCACGCGGACTTCGCGGGCAGAAGCTAGTATTGTAAAATTTTTCTTTAAATTCATCATTATCACCAACCTGCAAGAGATCTACACAGTTCTATGTTTTCCACATACAGTAGTACCACAAGAACATTTTGATTCAGGTTTCCTCACGATGTTTTCCTTAACAGTCAGCCGATAGTGTTAACAATTTAAATTAGTAAAAAATCGTTGGTATTCCCAGGGTGAAACCTGCGGAAAATGGATTGATATTCCACCATTCAAACCGCTAAACCACAACGACAGCACGACCATTTAATGAAATACACTGGCAAATGAACAATTGAACATCCATCTGTCAATTCTGTCAATACGCTTGAAGATATACAGATTTTAAAGACAGTAAGGATATTGTCTTCATTCTTACTAACTCTTTAATTTTTTATATGGAAACTTTTTAACCCAATTTTTTAATTTTTGTCAACAATTTTAAAACATTTTCTTTTACACAAACCTTGCCCTGACAATTATAAATACACCAAAAAAGATTAACCAACTTGGTGTAGACCAGAGAGAGTACTCTGAAAGGTAATCTATTTGCTTGTAAAAGTTGCGTCAAAATCGGTTCTGCCGTTTCGTTGATTAACCTAGATAAACAACAGTTATTACAATTTTATTTATATGTACGACATACACCATTTTTTTTTATTAATTTAGTACTAAGAGTAGTTTATTTGATGAAGAATGACAACATCGTAGCGCCAACTATATATTGGGAATGGGGCACAAGGGTAGAGATCCTTGTAAAAGAGCTGATGTTGAGGGCGAGGCATTCTATTGCGGACGCTCGAAGTGATCGGATCTGCCGACAAACCTGCCGGTCGTTAATCTGTCCGATTTACTCATTGCATTGTATTCACAATACGATGATAACTAAGTGCTGCTCGACTGAATGTAAAACCTACATCGCCATGGGACCAAAAGTACGCAACGAGCCTAGACACTCGCCCTGACCTTTCACCGACATATATGTATAGATTTGAATTCATACAGCTTACAGCTACATCTAAAATCAACGTACCTCACTGAACCTGATAAATGAGATTTTTTTATTTGTTTATAAAACATATTTCCAATGTACCTCATAATAAAATATAAATATTCCTCTCACTGGATCGTTGAAACACGTTCAGTTTAATTTCAATCGGATACAGAATATTTTGAAAGGGAGAATTGAATTTTAAATTTGTCAATATTTAAAATAACTCGAGCTAACAATGGCTTAACAGCGAAATTGGATCGTTTTAATAAACAAGATGAGATCAGTTATGGAATTTAATCATTTTCTCAACAATTATTTAAGTCAACATTTTAACAGCTCTCCGAAGTATTTTAGTAGTTTGATATAATTTAATAAACTGACTTTATTAAAATACATTGTTTAAGTCATGTCGGAATGTCTTTAGGAAATTTTGAAATTCTTGTATTTCGTGATGTAATGTTAATATCAATTTTAGAAAGCTTTCATATCTGGAAATAAAACAGTTACATAAGATACATAGAAATATACACTGATATTTTTCTTGAAATAAAATTTAGTCATACTAAAAGTGTGTTACAAAATACATATAAGTCGATACGGTCAGGGATGCCAATTAAAACTTTGTAGGATCAATTATTGTTATTTTAGTAATACATCAATTCTATACAATCGGTCTCATTTACCTATGTAAAGAATTGATGTATCCAATATAGTGGCGCTAATGTTAATGTTCCGGTGGCGTTGTAGTCTCGCCTCTCGGGTGTTTCGTAGCGATACCGCACGTAGTCAATAATAAGTGTTAAAATAATACCTACTACGTCCTTTCCAAAATTACCAAGAAACAGGAAGAACCTGACTAAATTACGAAATATCTGCTGTAAATGTGAACTGAACATATACACGTACAGTCACTCAATTTTACACACACACTTATTATACACACACAATCTCTCACACTCGTGAGAAAAAACTTATTTTAAATAAATACTAAAAAAGACTAAAAATGAAATACTAAAAATAAATACTTATTTCGTTTTTACTTAATTATTACAACGACTTTTTGTTTCTACTTTCCTCTTAACTTTAAATTGTTTAAAATTTAATCTTCTCCAAATATTAAGTTAAGACGCACTAACAACAATTAAGTCAATCTGTAATCAGATATTAGACTTCCATGAGACATGCATTGCCTAGTTTGGGGCCATAGTTAAGACTGAAATTTTGTAATGGATTTTATAAATTAAGGTATTTGTTATTGAAGAGTACATATTAATTGATAGAACTATATATTTCCGCGAACACATTTCCATTTCCAATCCACACCCCTCGTCTATCATGTGTTCTCTATGGGTATACGAAGTTGGACAATTTAATGTTAAAGAGTTTTTGTGGTTGGTATACCACTTATTTTATACATTAATGATTGAACTGAAATATTACTTGACATTAAAGGAGAATATAGCTGGAAATAGTAAGTCACTAGGCTTAAAAACCGAGGCTTTAAATCGTCAAGACTTAAACATACCGATTGTTGCTTAACTGATAATTTGCAACTTGAAAATAATACCAATACCAATGCCCCGTCACCATACTACTGGTTCACAACAATCACGGGAATCTGTTCGGAATAAATACCGTTTGTATAAGTCTATTTTTTTACTCTTCAGGAATGGAGTAGGATACAAAACACATTTCAGTAACTTGGGTTTATTCGTCGACCGAATTGTTGACCTGAGAATATTTCTTTCTATTACACCGTTGCGTATCAGGCTTACGATTAACCCTAATGTTTGTGCCTTATTTACTAGGCGTTCGGTATTAATTATACTTTGAACTTATGCTAACTTGTTACTTCTTTTGAACATGGATATAAGCACACACGTTGCCGTCGAGTTGGCGGTAAGGTACTCGTCCTTTTCTATACCGGGCAATTAACTTTTAATTCTAAAACTAGGTGTGGTAGATAGTAGGTTAGTGGTGTGTAGTAGGTAGTTGTTTCATGCTTCAGTGTTTGAGCCGTGACGTAGAAAAATCACCAAGGAGTTGGGACAGTCCAACATAACACGCCTGCTGTCCTACGTTACTCAGTACAGATTTTCGTCTTGTTAAAAGAAGATGGGTATGGATAATGCCACAAATATTGTTATTAATGAGACAATAACTCTTGAGACAATTTCTCTCATGGTAATCTAATGTTAATCTCAACCTAATTTATGGTGTATTAGATATAAACAACATGAACCATTTATAGTAGTAATACATGCAGCATTTTTCAATATTATGTTTTCCTTTAAGATATTTTAGTATGATAATAATAGATACAATTTTAAATCCTACAAAAGAACTCAGTTTTTGTTTATGGAAAAGATTATATTGGAACCAAAGTCCGGCGATAAGATATTTTTAAATATTTGTCTGGCTTGTACTATGTCTCAATTTTATAAATATTCAAGCACCTAACAATGTTTTAACAACAATTGTGGTCATTGCTTTTAACATGGCGAATGTCTTACATATTGTCGCCACCTCAATGCTAGGCAATAGAGATGGATATGTCAGATTCTAACTGAATAAAAACCCCACCGTGTTGTTCACACACCATTTGAAACAATAAGTGTGGTCAGCATAAAGCATTAATCAACATATAATTTAAAATACCGCCCATAATAATTATTCAAGATGGCGTCAAAAGAATTGACTCATTAACTTTCGTCGATTGTTTCGGTGTAAAAGAAATCCCGTATGATATTAAACGGGTTCTGTTTATCTAACAGAGGTCACGCCTTACGCCTTTCATAATTGATTTGGAATTAATCTCGGTAAACGATAAAAAGCGCTCCATGGCCAAAACCATCGTCGGTCAGTTACGGGGACGAATTAGAGCGTTATTCCCTTTGATGATTCTCGTAGAAGTTCGTGACGAAAGGTTTCTTTTGAAGGGTTATTTAATGTTCGCAAACTCTTTAAAGTCAAGTCGACGACTCGAGTCAATATTTCTAGTACAGTTTGAATTTCTATAAGTACTTATAAATCCACGTCCACGATTTTTGTGTTTATAGTTTACACGCCTTCAATTAGTTAATCTACTTTTAGTGCAAAAATATTAGTAACTAAAAGAGCAAAAATTACTGAAACATCGATGTTTTACTGTTGAACCCTCAACTGATTGTTGAACTTATCGTCGATTGACACTGTTCTCAGCACAATCAATTCCAGATAGAGTTACAAGGTAACAACAGTTTAATATTTTAATTGCATTGTGTTTACCACTTATTAAAGGGACGTCATTTTGGAGAGTTAATAAAAAAAAATTAAAATGCTTCAGAGTATGCCAAAGGTGGTATCATTAATACAAAACAAAGGAACGATAACCACAGGGACATTTATAAGATATGCAAACTTCCTTACAGTCTTTTCTTTCGTAGTTAGCTAATCAAAAACCAAAAATACTTTTCAATTTAGTCCCTGAAAAGGCGCTTATGAACGTCAAAACTACCTGCGGTTCGGAAAACAATCCAGTCATTGAGAAGAACCGACAAGAAACTCAATCGGGTTTATCTTTTTAACATATGTGTATTTAAAATATATTACACGTTATAATCGTTTGCCGTAGATGTACAGAGAGTGGTATCAATTCCAGACATCACCATGGTTCACACATTTATACACTTTATAATAGCCTTTTGACACCAAAACTCGCTTGAAATAGCGCTTCAACTTATAATCCGGTATATCGGTAATATGCTTTGGGACTTTGTTATAAAACCTAACACTATTAATTACACTTACTAATGGAATTACTTATTCGATTGAAATTATTATTTACTAGCTGTGCCCGCTACTCCGTCCTTGTGGAACCTAATGTAAAAAACAGTGACTAATAAAATCATGTGAATGTATTAAGTCCATTTACTTATCTACTTCTCTCTAGTATTTAAGTCGCATAGTCATTAAAATTACAAATACTTTTGGCAAAATAAACCGATTTTATTGAAACTAAGACTAAATGTTACTCGAGGATATGCTTTATAGGAGGATATGCTCGTGAAAGCAGTACTTTAGCAGTGATGCGTGTTCAAACAAACAGACAGGCATACGTTTCCAAAAATGATTGAATTGTATTTTATTACTTAATCCAAGACACCTGCAACAATTTTTTTCTCAAAAATCTAAAAGTACACACACGTGAGATTTACATTTATTTTATACTAGCTTCTGCCCGCGAGTTCGTCCTCGTGGAATAGTTACTTTGGGCTAACGTTAACACGCAGCGGAAGCTCTCAAAAGGAAAGTTTTATTGTGAACCCAGAACTTTAGCAGTGATGCGTGTTCATACAAACAGACAGACAGACATTTTTAAAAATGATTATAATTTATTCTATTACTAATTTCATGACATCTACAAAAAAAATCACACGTTACATTTACATTCTTATTATATATATATAGATGTATATATATATATATATAAGATATGTAATTTACAGAAATCATACACAATAGTCACTTACCAAATACAAGAGTTTCAAAATATAATCGCGTATCATAGCTCGATAAAAAATATACATAACAAGTTTAAAAGCAGCCTGGAGTCATGAATAAATCTGCTGTCAGAAACACGTCAACACATAAAATGTTTATACAGTTTTATTGGAGGCTGTATAGCGGGTGAAAAGTATACATAATTAAATTTATTCATGACTCCGACAATCTATTATTAGACCTCTAAGGGCTACGATTAAATGAGCTATTTACTTTCACGAGCCATTCCCAGCTTTTGTTATCTGAAAGGGTTGATTGCGTTTTTTTTCCTAGAAGAAAAACATTAATTAAACACATTTTATCTAAAACTTGGAGTTCATCATGATATATGATTAAAGTATTATTGCGTACATTTAGTTTATACATACATTTTTGAAATATGAATTTGGAGAAAATGAGTCCAAATGTATCGTTTACAGTACGATCATGTTTTTAAATAAAACAGTAGTTAAACATCAATCTCGCAATTTTGTAAATATTTTTGAAGGTCGTTTTAGTAGGTATCTTTTGTCTAACTCACTTTTTATATGGTTTTTTTAAACGACTTTTTTCAATTTAATGCATGAGTTTTCAAACATTTTCTATACATATAATAACAATGTAAATCTAATGAGTCTGTACATTTTAGATTGTTGTGAAAATAAATTATTGCTGATGTCTTGTAATAAGTAATAAAAAACATTTCAATCATTTTTAGAAATGTCTGTCTGTCTGTTCGTTTGAACACGCACCACTACTAAAATGCAGCATTCTCTATAAAACCTCACCCAACTAAGAAAATCATAAAGCATATTCTCGAATAACATTTAGTATTGGTTTTATTAAAATCGGTTTACTCTATCAAAAGTTATTGTAATTTTAATGATGACGCGACTTAAGTACGAGAGAAAAGTAGATAAGTAAATGGACTTAATATATTCAGATATTTTATTAGTCACTGTTTTTTAAATTAGAATTCACGCGGATGAAGTCGCGGGCACAGCTAGTCTTTCAAATAAGCATTGTCATTACAATTATACATACAACGAAATATAGTTAGCCAGTAGATGCAGACATTCTGAAGTAATTCACTTACATACATATGGTAAATGATTATCTATACTAATATATAAAGCTGAAGAGTTTGTTTGTTTGTTTGGTTGAACGCGATAATTTCAGGAACTACCAGTCCGATTTGAGGAAACCCTTCGGCTTTAGATAGCTCATTTATCGAGGAAGGCTTTAGGCTATATATAATCACGCTAAGACCAATAGGAGCGGGGCTCCAATGAAGAATGTTTCAAAATCGGGCCCTTTTTTTCGTTTTCAGAGATGTCGTTAACCTTAGTATTATATACGTTGCCATGGTAACGTAGTAAGTTTCTATCGCAAACATTTTCAAAGTTTATTTTGTTTTCCTATGCAAAAAGTTTATTTTACTTTTAATTCCAATTTTTTATTTGTTTTCTATTACGTATTATAAAAATAAAGTTTGTGTATGTACAATTAAAATAACATCTTTTTGATGAATGGATATGGCTACAAATGACCAAAAAAGATTTTTTTATACTTTGTCTATATTTTTATATTATTATATTTTGTATGTTTGTTTGTTTATTTCGGGTAATTTCCAAAACGGATGGACCTCTTTTAATGGGAATTTTACTTTATTTTTCTCGAACTGAATACGCTATTTAGCTGGCAAGGTCTTTACAGCTTCACCGGACTACAAGGGAATCTTACTGGTAGATAGCCGAAATTATAGCGGTTGACATATTCTATTTTATTTGTCCGCGGCTTCGTCCGCATTGCTATTTCCAAAATGGTTAGACCGATTTTCACGGAGTATTCACTGGTAGATAGCAAACCTCATAAGAAGTAATTTAGGCTTTTTATTCGCCTTCGGCCGCAGTAGATTATCCGTAATGCTTGAACTGATTTTCACGGGACTTTCACTGGCGGATAACTCACCGTATAAGAAGTAACTTAGACTATTTTATTTTGTTACTCAAGACTTCATCCGCAATATCCTACAATCTCCTAATTGGTTGGACCGACTTTCACGGGACTTTTGCGGGCAGATAACTAGCGAGCTCGGAAGACGTGGTCCCGCCCCGATAATAAAAAGAAAACCTTAACAAATTATACCTAAACCTTCCTCATGAATCATCTACTGGTGAAAACGGCATGAAAATCCGATCTGTAGTTTTTGACTTTATCACGAATAGATAAACAGACCGACTAGAGGACTTTGTTTTTAACCGACTTTAACATGGGAGGTTACTATGTTCGGTTGTATGTATTTTTTTTACGTATGTTAATCGATATTTTCATCAATTGTGAACCGATTTTAATGATTCTATTTTTATTTGAATTGGTACATTATGTAATGATGAATTGCTACCTGTGCATTCGTCCGTGTGAAATTGATAAAAAATATGTTACAACCGCGTGAGACGTGTGCTTTACTGAACTCCGAGAATAAATACACATAATTGAAAGTCGTATATTTGTATGTAATATGAATTATATCATATTTTTGGTCTGTTTGGCGGCCATATTTATTTATTTACCGCGTTTGCGTGTACATAACTCAGTGATTATAGCAACGTATAAGAATAACTTAAGTATATCGACAATATGGGCATATTATACCTATATAATAAAAGGTTTAAGACATATTGTTCGATAATGTATAGCTTAAAATTTTCATTACTTTATTATAAAGCGTTAGTGAGCACTGAGTGCGGTATATAGTAGGTTGAAGTTCCAGGTATGTTGCTGATGATAAATCCCATCCCATTCGATATACTATTAGTATTTATATATCTAATGTACACGTTACATGTTACAGTAGATGGCGTGCTTGTCGTACAAATGTTTTTGAAAAAGCATTTCTGTAATGTACACACTCACTCACAATTTTACATTTCTTTAATACGTTTTAAAAAAGCGGGTGCGGAGCCGCGGGTAACAGCTAGTTATGTATATATATAGAAAACAAGGTAAAATTGTAAAGGTAATAAAATACAGGGGTATTGAAAAGTATAACGTCCATTAAAAATAATTGGTTTACGGGTTAATATCTGTGAATATGGAGTTTCTAATAAACTTTAATTGTAGGTTTAAGTAGGTATTCGTTTGGGTAGCCGTTAACTACAAGTTAGAAATTATTATGTCGTGAAACACCTTCAAGTGTTTACGTTTCATTTCATCGTCACTTAATATTAATTGATACTATTAAGTAAGAAGCTTTAGAACTATAAATAGATTATCATCATCATCAAGCCTGTAAGAGACCCATTACAGGTTTATAGGCCTCTTCCCGAAGGAAGGTATGGGTATAAGCACCACGCCAACCTACGACGTATTGGCGATTTCAAACTCCGAGAAATCCAAATTTTTATATTTTTCCCACACACGATGGACTACCGTGTAGGATGTACCTCAGGATGTTTTCCTTCATAGTCAGCCGAGAGTGTTACCAATTTTAAATTAGTAAATGTACGCGAATTCCGAAAAATTCGCGGGTACATGCCGGGGTTCGAATCTGCGGAAAATTATAATTTCAACGGAACTCTTAATATACAGTATGATCGGTTAAATAGTTGCAATACTCACACAGATTACTCAATACTTGCTTCTCGTTCTAAATCAATTATAAAAATAGGTGCTTAATATTTGACCTACTTATCTCGAGAAACGCAAAACTCAACATCAAGTGATTTACGCAAAAACGAAGTGATGTAATAAATGAATCACGTCCTGTCATGTGCTCCGGGCCGCGTCTCACACCTCGACCCGCGCTCCGCTTACCATTGTTCGATCGTGCGGCGTTCTTACGGTAATCAGTTAAATAATGATTAACCTTGAAATGCGCCCCTTGAATTTTGTTCATTGAAGCTAGCCGTGATTTTTTTACGATTAAATGTATCGTTCTTATTTTTTTTAAAGTTTAAAAAAGTTTTAACTATGGTTCCCTTTGTTGTTTATTAATATTTGTTTTGATATTATTACTTTATATGTTAAATGTGACCATGAAGTATCCCACGATTGAAGAGTGTTAAACTTTAAACAGTCACCTGGTATATAAGGAAACATTTATTGCTGACAATAGTTTTTTTTTTCTTGTATTAATAAAGACTTTTCCAAATATTTCTTTTCATATAAGACAAAACTATAGTTTATTTCCTAATCTAGTTTATACTTGATTGTCTTTAGTGTGTAATTATTTTATAAAATAGTAGCTACATCACCTGGTTATGCCTCTCTAAAATATTTAGTTACTAATTTTCTTAAATAAATTAAACATGGATTCGTCAAATTGAAACAAAGTCTTCTGCCGCGAGTCTCCCTTGAGTTATTTACCTTTCTTTTTTTAAATTTTATTTTATTTCGCAACCAGTCTTCTAGTTCATTATTACTGCCATTGTCAAGTAGGTAAGGATATTAAAAGTTTCTTGCGATCATTTTAATGGACTAACAAGATGGCGGCCGTCTTGTTAGAATTTTTCAGGGAGTTTTTGTGGCATGTCAGAATCCATACTCAGTGGTAGTATTTCCCATCCACTTCGCGTCTACACAGTGACCAAGCTATATTACGTAAAACACCACCAATATTACGAAATATAGAGCCAAACAACACAAGATTATGAATAAAAAATAAAATCTACTTCATAATATTACAAGATCCCGCCATAAATTGCTGTCATGTGTTTATCTTGTACAAGCTTTATTTTATAGCATAAATATTATATTATATATTCTATACATATAATAAGAATGTAAATCTAACGTGTCCATACTTTTTCGATTTTTGTGAAAAAAATTGTTCCAGGTGCCTTTAAATAAGTAATAAAATACATTTCAATCATTTTTAGAAATATCTGTCTGTCTATCTGTCTAACTCTTCGTTTGAATACGCATCACTGGTAATGTAGGTACTGCGCGCTCTCGATAAAAGCTCAATCATAAAGCATATTCTCGAGTAACATTTAGTTTTGGTTTCATTAAAATCGGGTCACTCTATCAAAAGTTATTGTAATTTTAACGGGGACGCGACTTTAGTAAAAGAGAAAAGTAGATAAGTAAATGGACTTAATACATTCAAATGATTTTATTAGTCACTGTTTTTTACATTAAGTTCCACGCGGATGGAGTCGCGGGCACAGCTAGTCGTGGATAAATTGTTTCGCAAAAAACATTACTTTCATTCGACGCTATAAAATGCGTAGATCTAAAACCTTATTAGTTCGAACTGTTCGAAATACTAAATAATATATAATGGTACATAATAAATATACGCAATTCAGTAGGTCGCTTTCAGTAAACTGTGGCACGATGACGTCACGGGCCGAGCACTCACTCGTCCACTTCATTACCGGATCCGTGTGCGCGCATAATGTGCTCTAGTGATAAATGTCACGGCACATGCTATGGTTCCGTATTCGTGGGAACTTTTCACTTACAGCGCGACGCGACGAGTAGAGGAAAATGGGGACATTTTACAAACACTCTTAGTTCTTGTCAGTTTTTTTTTGTAGATTTATACAACCGGTGAAATATCGAATTTAACTCATTTATAAACATTTATTTCAGAGTTTTTGACATGCTAGTAAGCGTAACCGACCGTAGTGGCCTTGTACTGTTTGCGTCAGACTAGCGACGCGTACTATAGCATCCTGTGTACATTTAATATTTATATTTCGTATTAACTCTGTGTAGCGCATCATATGTTTGATACTTAATAAACTTATAAAGAATTTTATAATTATCGGTACGAGTGCAAATAGATGTGAAAACCAGAGTAATGTTAATAAATGCAATAGATATACAAATTATGAAATTTAAAAGCTATAATTAATTTAAAAATTCAAAAGAGGACACAGTTATTCCGATGTTTTGAGTTTTCACTTCTGTCGTCAGTCCTTGTTCGACTTTTTTGTACAGTGAAACTACTTTTAGCACGGTGGGAATTGGATTTTATGAAACGAAAGTGTGTAACGAGAAAGAGATAACTATAAAAGTATATATAGGTTTTGGACTGTGAGAGAACGAGATAGTATATTCTTAATGTACTCGAAATATATACAAAGCAACGGAGACAGAGAAGCGTTGAAATCTATAGTACATTATGTTCGATCGTCGTGACTATCGCGTACTTTTGAAAATTATTCTGTGTTGTGTATTATTAACATTGTTAATATATATTAAAATAATACAAAGTAATACCCAAAACTAATGTTTACCACCTCTATAATATTCATGTAATTATCTCAAAAATGAATCAGAATACTGAGTTTCAGTTCTACCGCGTGTAAACTCACACTCGATTTTTTTTAAATGTAACATTAGTTTGTGATTATTATGCTAACTAATACTATGAAGTGGAAAGTGGTATTGCTTGTTTAGTTACACTTTCATGGTTTTACTACTAAACCGATTGTCTGAAAATTAGCTGCAAACACATTATCAAAAGAGGATATAGTGTACTCCTAAAATAAAAGTATGGTTCCGAGGAGTAAGTCAATCTATATTAACGCGAGTGAAGCTGCGGATAAAATTTCATTTTATTTTTGGAATTAATCCTTATGTACCACTAAATGGAAACTTTCTTCGGCGTCAGAGTGACAAATTAAATTTCGTAGCTATGGATGATACTTAATGTATAAACTAGTTTTTACTCTCGATTTTGCTTGAGGTACTGTAGATTCGATCAATGCTTCAGAAACAGTACTTTTTTCTGAATACAAAGTATCCTATGTCCTTTTTTGTACTCCTGACCAGAATCCTTAAAATAATGGGTTGAGCAATTAAGGCATATAAGCGAAACAAATAAACAAACTCACTATCGCTTTTATAACATTAGTCAGGTTTAGGATTTATTAAAAAAATCCTAAAATTCATTCGTAGCACCACCTACCGGGTCCGTTTGTGAATCTAAACCATTCTTGAATCGACCTGAAAACACACAAAATTTTTTATCACGAACTATCCCACCGTTTAGAAGGAGTTCAGTCACATACACATATACAAAATAATTATATTATAATAGGTCTTTACCTATGAAATTGCCGTTCTGCAGTACTGGCCATTTCAAATCAAAATAATTTTTGTTTGGCTAAGAATTCTAATTTCAAATTAATTTTATTTTAAAAACATGGAATTCTTTTTCCAAGAGTAGTAATTTGTTTATTGATTAGTGTTACATTTTCATCGCATTTCAATCTTTTTTGTCATCATGGATACGTTAAAAATTCGAGTAATTATGGAATATGAGTACCGTCGTGGCAGCAAAGCAGCACAAGCGGCACGCAACATCAACGACGTTTACGGAGCTAACACTACAAACCAACGCACCACCTGTTATTGGCCTGCTCGCTTCCGTTCTGGGAATTTCGACCTGAAAAATGAACCTCTCGGTCGTCCGAAGACTTTGGTCGACAATGACGAATTAAAGGTGATTGTGAAAGCTGATGATACACAATTTACGGCTGAATTAGCAGCCGCTTTCGACGTTAGCGTCAAAACAATATTGGTCCATTTGTGTCAAATTGGCAAGGTAAAAAAGCTTGACAAATGGGTGCCCCACGAACTCAATGATCGCCAGCGCGAAGTACGCGTCAAGACGTGCCTTGCACTGCTCAACAAACACACAAATGAAGGAATTTTGAACCGCATTGTTACCTGCGATGAAAAATAGATTCTATTTGATAACCGCAAGCGCTCAGCAAGTTGGTTGGATCCTGTTTCAGCACCTAAACAATGCCCTAAACGAAAGCTTACCCCTAGAAAAGTGCAGATGTGTACTGTGAAGAACTGAACACAATGATGGAGAAGCTGGCACATCTCCAACCAGCATTGGTCAATCGCTCGTCTCCGCTGCTCCTGCACGACAACGCGTGACTTCATACTGCACAGCAGACGGTCTCCAAGTTGCAAGAACTGGGGTTGGAAGTTCTCCGTCATCCGCCCTACTCACCAGACCTTGCGCCTACAGACTACTACTTTTTCCAGAATTTGGATAACTCCTTGGCGGGAAAAAAATTCAATACCCGAGAGGCAGTACAAAATGCCTTTGAAGAATTTGTTGTCTCCCGTCCAGCTGATTTCTTTAAGAAGGGCATCAATAAACTGCCACTGCGTTGACAAAGATGCATTGATTGCATGTGTGATTACTTCGATTAATACAAATAAAAAATACATGAAAAAAAATCGTTTAATTTTTTTCATACAAAACGGCAATTTCATAGGTAAAGACCTAATATATGTATAAAGATTTAATTATTGTAATAATAATAACAGGTCTTTATATATAATTTTTGACGCTGTAATAGATATTATATTTGATTTTTTACCATGACTTAATACAAAGATAAACACAGTCATGTGATGTGATGACACAGTCATGACTGCACCTAGCAATGTAATCAGATAATATTTTAAGAAGCTCAGCAACTGTTACTTGTAAAAACTTGCATATGTTTTGAGAATATGGTAGAAATGTAGCTGCAGGGGGTCCACCGGAACCAGCTAAATTTTCATAGTGGTCTATGAGAAAAAATGTCTACGAACCTCTGGACTTTAAACAACTCTGATATTTATCTTATGTTAACTATTTCAGAAGTTTTTTTAATATATAAAAATCATTTTTGAGTAATTTATAGTATATACGTATACTATGTATTGTAGATATATTATATAATACTGAATCTATAGTACACTAAAGCGGATATTTAGCTATTTCTGGTATCGCTTTTGTATTGCACAATATTTACAGAAATTAAAATATAAAAAACACAACATAAGTAAATACAATCAGGAGATATTTCCTTTTTTAATTTAAAATTGTTAAGTTAACTGTCATCTATTTTTGGTTACTTTGGCTGACAACACCAGAGCAAGCAAACAGAAGGGACAACAAAGCAATGTTTAACAAGTGAACACGGCTACTGCAACGCTCTAGTTCAATACTAATGAATGTGTTCACTTTCGATTAAAATTGAATTGGTCAAGAGTTTCCAAGAATAACATTAAATCTGTTATATCATACTCGGCACCTCGGCTTCTCATGCGATTTTTATAATTTTTTATTATAAATATTATTACACAGCATAAAACAAAGTCCCCTACTACGTCGGTCTGTTTGTCTATTCGCGATAAATTCAAAAACTACTGAACGGATTCATGCGGTTTTCACCAATAGATAAAGTGATTCATTAGGAAGGTTTTGGTACATTATTTTTCAAGCATTTTTTTTTATAATCAAGACAGGACAATGTCTGTCGTGCCCACTAGTTTATTATATTTACATACAAATTTTCATGACCGTCGGTTGAAAGGTAGGTTGAAAAGTAGATGTGCCTATTCGCCATCTAGTAACGAATAATAGTAAAAATAATGTGCTCTAGGCATACTCAAGATGTGCCTACTTTCACAGTCTTGGTGTTTATAAATCTCAAATACATTCATTTAACTTTTAATATTAGTAATCATTTTATGTTACGAAATAAACACTTAAACATGAGATCGTAGTAAAATATAATGAAGCTTATTGCTAAGTACGAAATGTAATCTAAGTAATTTTAAACTTCTTCAACAAGATTGGTAACAAGAACAATTAGTAGTACCTTAATTAAATAAGTTGTGAATTCTATAGAATACGATTGATATTGTTGTAAGTACTCTCTTGTTTATACTGAATTTTTTCGACAATAATATTATCATTTATATTCAATTATTCCTGAATCGAATTTAAATGTACAGTAGTAAAATTTATCACAAAATTTTGCCAAAACAAACGTACAAAAAGAAGTCGTTTTAATAAAGACTTACACATAAATTCGGATACGTAGGTACAAGAATACTTAGAGACTAAAGAAGCCTAAAATTGCACGCAACTTATTATACGTACAAGTATTTAAACACATATATGAAATTATAAGTAAAGTATAATAATGATTACTTTGTATTTAGCACCAAATTTTTGTAACTTTTCTTTTATGTATGGTAAATATATTGTGAAGTAATATATAAATACATGTATCTAATGTAAATACGTCGTATGTTGTCGTATGTCATGTCGTATCATGTCGTATGTCGTTGGGCCGCCCTGATGATAAAAAGAACCTAGACAAATTATATACCTAAACCTTCATCGTGAATCACTCTATCTACTGGTGAAAACCGCATGAAAATCCGTTCGGTAGTATTTGAATTTAACGCGACCAGACAAACAGACAGACGTGGAAGAGGACTTTGTTTTATACTTTGTAATGATATATCTCATACATATCCATATATTTATAAATTTAATTGCGTAGATAACATGAATAATTATATATTTTCTTTAATTCAATTTAATTTAGTGCAATAATTTAATTGCAGTGTTAAAGAGAAAAGTAATTCACTTTAAAGATCACAATATTTAAGACCCTGGGCACTTACACTAGCCTTAAGTACAACTGCTACGAAGAACTAAATGGATAACACGTTATGAGCCATTGCTTTTTATAAATTCATGTATTTAACGACTGAATCAAGTCCAGAGTTTATTGTACCGGGGTTGCATAACGTATGTATATCTTTTAGTCTTTTCGTTTATATCGCAAGATTTTTTTTAATGTAACAGTATTTACTAAATAAGCTATAGAATCTCGTACAAAAATGTAGTTTTATTTAGAGCTTTAATATTGACCAAACGAAATAAGGACGTAACGGAAAATTACCCGACTCCATGTAGCACAACATCCTCGGGCCAATTGTACCCATTAATGTAATATTCTCGCTCGATATCGCTGGAGACCCCGATATCGATCAACGACTGGTAAATGGACTCTGGAGTGAGTGTGATCGTGTTTACACGAGCAGTTTAGGAGATACGTATTATATTTATATATATATATATATTACTCTTCCAATCTCTTTCATTAAAATTCTAAACATGGTATTCTTTTAGTTCTAACCCAGTGAATAACTAAATAATAAGGAGCTTTTGGTGAGACCTTAGTCTATCATGTAGTGAATATTATATTTTATTCATAATCTTGTTTTATTTCACTCTGTATTTTGTAATATTGGTGGTATAGCATGAATTTTGAGATGTCACAAAAATTTCATGATAAGTTCTAAGGAGACCACCATCTTTTTAGAACACTGAAATTATCACAAGAAATTTAATATCATTATCTACTTGAGAATGGTAGTAATTACCTACTAGATGATTGGTGGCCAAAGAAAAAAAAAGGAATAATAATAATTACTTTCTTAAGATATCCTACACAAATAAATGTGGTCCAATCTCGTCATCTGAATTAGGGGTGGCCTGTGCCTCAGATCTTCGCAAATGTTGTAATCAGATAATATAGATTTAACAAAATATATGTAGGATAGCAGTGCCTGAAGTTCAGAACATATTTAAATGAAGAAAACGAAAAGTAAATTGTAAACTCAGATTTCGTTTAATTATCACTTTACTTACAAATTTTTAAAGGCACAAAAATGCATAAACCACTTTTGTAACTAAATAGCTATGTAACTGTTAACTCGTAGCTATTAGCCGTTTGACCCACTCTTGGCAAACAACCGTAGATCGGTCAAAACTGTTAAAATTTCGAACTCAGAAGAGAAAAACTTATTTATAAACCTATTTTTTTTACATTACAATAATGTATCGGCGTCCTCTCATATTTTTTATAATCATGAAAATGTTTTAGTCTTTCATTAGGCAGTACGTTTACGCCGATGATAGCTTTTGTTTGTCTGTATTTTAATGTTGCTTTTTGAGCAATTGTTAGAAGTCTTTATTTTGTTAATTAACCCACAAACTGTATTTTTGTTGCATCATGACATAATCGAAAATCGTCGATGGAACTTACATTTAATCAATATAAACCTTATCAGAACATATTACGTATAGTGGGCTGATAAGTATGTATAGAAGTGAGCACACAGGGGCCACCGCAATCACAACGGTAGCGAGCTAATTGGAGGTCTGTACGAGGTAAACTGTACGTGATTTGCGCGCAGGGCTATAATACCCTTGGGAAAGACAAAAGAACGACAAACATACCGTTAGTAATAAGGTATGGTTAAACGTAACGTAACGTTAATAATATAGGTACTGTCAATACGTCAGTAATAATGTGTGGTAGATATCTGGCTATTTCGCCTTAGATATATTAAATATAGTGTGGATGAAATGCCGACCAGTCATCACAGATATTCTCAAATGGCCATGAAGTTTAAGGTAAAGTGTATAAAATCATTATAAGATATCGTCGCTTCCAAAATCGATGAAAGGATAATTACATTTAGAGTAGATGAGATAATTTTGATGTATATATAATATAATTAGTATGACTAAGATAAGGAATGAGCAATGAAATTAACACCATTTATAGAAAACTCGAGAAATAATAGGTTAACGCCATATGGACATGTCATATGAAGGGATGAAAGTTATCTAATTAAATATTAGATATGTATAAATATGTGTTGAATATGAAGGTGAATAATTATAGAGGTAGAGAAAAACGTGAAAAGATATGAACTGAGAAAAGAAAGGTGTGAATACTGAGACGGACAACTAATATAGAAAAATGGAAGAAGAAAATATAAATATTGACCCGAATTACATGGCATATGTAAAAATATGGTAATCTTATAGGTGTCTTTGCAAGTTTCGAACACAAAAACACCATTAACATATCAATTTCTGCTGTAAAGTTGATATATGTATTATTGCGATCCAATCCAAAAATAAAAATACGCAATGAAAAAAGTGTCATTTCAATAGCAGCCTATTAAAGATTTGCCTCAGTTAAGACTTCGCTAATTCATATTATACAAGAAATGTAATGGAAAACCATTCTTAAGCACGGTTACCGTACCTTGAAAACAAACCTGGTGCCGTGATGGTTGTCCGTGAAGGAATAACTATTTCAGTGTAAATACCCGTTCTACCGTCAAAAAGTATTTGTACCGACAAATATTACGTGCTACCCTCTAATATGAAGCAAACCTATAAAAACGTAGTGAAAACGGAGCGCAGTTCATTCTCGCGCGAAGCGCCGAACCATTCACATCTCTAAAGATAATACGTCATCTATAGTCAATAGATTACTGTATCTGCTGTATAAGATAAACGCTTTTATTATTAAGACTTGATTGGTCTTGAGTAACTAATTGATTAAATGACAAGGCGGACGTCGTCTATGATTGACGTCATATCTTTATAACCACCACCCCCAACGTCAGCCAATACAAGTATATAATACTATTTTTCCTTCATCGATATATTCAGATAGCATAAAAAAAAATCCAAAAAAAAGTAAACCGCCTTCGATGTGAAAGATAAATAAGGCACTAAAAAGCGAAAAATAACTGAATTAATAAATTAGCCAAATTAAATAAAAAATATTGATATTCGCGCTACCTAATAATATATTTGAAGTCGATGCCAACCTACAGTTCAAATTTGCTGCAGGTAATAAAATATGTATACTATACAGATATATATTATGGGACACGAGGCATCGACTTCAAATATATTATTAGGTAGCGCGAATATCAATATTTTTTATTTAATTTGGTTAATTTAATAATTCAGTTATTTTTCGCTTTTTAGTGCCTTATTTATCTTTCACATCGAAGGCGGTTTATATTTTTTTGGAATTTTTTTTTATTTCTCCATTTTTAGTGTCTGTAAATATCTGGTTTCCAATGGGTATAATAAATCGGTTCCAATTTCACGAAAATACGTAGATACGAAGTGGGTAAAAACAAATAAACAATATTTGACCCCCTTAGGGGTTGAATATTTTCTTCAAATTTATATGGGACCACCTCTGAATATAACCAATTCAAATAAAAAAAGAATCATTAAAATCGGTTAATAATTGACGGAGATATCGATTAACATACGTAAAAAAAAAGTACGTACAACCGAACGTAGTAACCTTCTCCTTTTTCGAAGTCGGTTAAAAATTCGATCACATAACATTGTCACTAAAAAATCTCAGTTATCCTTGGGCGTAGGAATCCGCGTAGTTACTTCATACACTAATACTGAGCCAGTATTTTTTTCAGTTTACAGTACCAGCCGTTTTAATACATCGTTTATGCCGATAGAAATAAAAAATATTTCTTCTATTCCATGATCATGATACGCTGTTCTGCATACATAATGACAGAATCTAGTTAGTCAACATGACCAAAAAAGAATTCTAGTAACAGTACTAGGTTCATTTCCAGGATATAATTATAATCATCTTAGGTCAAACTATCCCATGTATTGAAACTTTGAGACAATGTTGTTTGAATTATTGGATGTAAAGATTTTCCCCAATGTTTGTAAAAAAAATAGTGTTGGAAAGAAAGAAAAAATACAAAAAAATACATCTATTTGTTACACATACACGGGGATACAATTATTACTTACAGGTTATACATACAAACATAGAAATAAAGTCAAATATAGTAGTAACCATCTGCGTTTTGACATAGGTTAAAAATTGAGGATTTGTGTGTATGTGTAGCAAATGGGTCCCGAGTCAGCATATTTGCTGAAGGTGGTTAGATTTTCAGTGCTAATTTTCACTCGAGTACCCAAAGAGTTATTTCAAAATCAAAAATTCTTTATTCAATTTAGGCCCTGAGAAAGAGCTCATGAACGTCCAAGCTACCACCAGTTCGGAAAACAACCCTGTTATCGAGAAGAACCGGCAGAAACTCGATCTGGTTTATCCCCTCATTATACATATATTTTTTAACCGACTTCAAAAAAAGGAGGAGGTTATCAATTCGTCTGTATTTTTTTTTTATGTTTGTTACCTCATAACTTTGGACTGGATGAACCGATTTTGATTATTCTTTTTTTATTTAGAAGCTGGTACTTTCCGTGTGGGCCCATTTTAATTTGGTCCAGTTCCGACAACGGCATCCAGTGCAAAACCGTATAAGTTTTAAATTTGCATTAGGTATGTACACGACAAATAGACGAATAACTCAATATCACGCTAACCGATTTCGATGATTCATTTTTTATTGGAAAGGACGTACTTCAAGGGTAGTTTGATAAGAGTTGGTTAGGTTCTGATTATGGGATCCGTGACAAAGTAAGAAAATGCAAAACCGTATAAGTTTTAAATTTGCATTAAGTATGTACACGACAAATAGACGAATAACTCAATATCACGCTAACCGATTTTGGATGTTTCATTTTTTATTGGAAAGGACGTACTTCAAGGGTAGTTTGATGAGAGTTTGGTTAGGTTCTGATTATGGGAACCGTGACAAAGTAAGAAAATTTCAAGAAACGAGCCTACTCCTTTCTTAAGGGCCGGCAACGCATCTGTGTTTCCTCTCGTGTCGCAGGTGTCCATGGGCGGCCGTGATCACTTACCATCAGGTGACCCGTATGTTCGTTTGCCATCAATATTATAAAAAAAAACTCTTCAATTCTTAGGAGCCTATTGTGCTTATGTTCGTTGCTGTGTTGCAACATGACGCAAGCATTGTAATTACATTACTTAAGGTGTATTATGTGTGAAGCGATGGTAGCCGAGTTGGTGGTAGAAACTATCGCGGATTATTGATAAGGTTGCGTTCGTATCAAACGTTACTTATTGTACAACCAATTGAAACCATATCACGTACCATACCGCAAAAATGCGCATATTTTAATATACTTAAGGCGGAACGGAGTTCGCGGGCACTGCTAGTAAAATATATTTATGTACACTAAAAATGGAAAAATAAAGTAAATTTTCAAAAAAAAGTATTAACCGACTTCAATATCAATCAAAAACCCATAAGGCACTAAAAAGCGGAAAATAAATAGTTTATCGAATTAACCAAATTAAATAAAACATATGAATATGTGTGCTACCTAGAGATGTATTGGAAGTCGGTGCGAACCGAAAATCATATCACCTACATAGGTACAAAGTTTAAGTCGTCTCTGTAATACATTTCTACCTGGAACAAATTTGAAATTTCGGTTGGCACCGACTTCCAACACATCTCTAGGTAGCACACATATTCATATGTTTTATTTAATTTGGTTAATTCGATAAACTATTTATTTTCCGCTTTTTAGTGCCTTATGGGTTTTTGATTGATATTGAAGTCGGTTAATACTTTTTTTTGAAAATTTACTTTATTATATGTATACTCACGTGAAAATATAAATATCGCAGAGCTATATTTCTTTCTTGAAAAAGAAGTTAGTTAAATGTGAATGTAATGAAAAATTGAAAAAAAAAATAACAGTTTATTTAACTTGT
This sequence comes from Antheraea yamamai, assembly GCA_036509395.1. NCBI lineage: Eukaryota > Metazoa > Arthropoda > Insecta > Lepidoptera > Saturniidae > Antheraea > Antheraea yamamai. The sequence continues at coordinate 20,999,067 of AP028445.1, forward strand.
AGTACTAACATGTTGGCATTATGTTAAAACTTTAGCTTTTACAAGGATGGTATTCAGGTCCATTAATAATGAATATCAACAACGTAGCTTAGAACAGTTAAACTAAATGAAACATCAAAAGAGTTAGAATGGACTCCAACCTGATTCCAACTTATAAGAGTAACGATATTCTCCAGGCGATAACTAATAAGCGAACGTTAGTCGCTTGTAATAGATTTAAAACTTTAACCCCGCACATCCATAATCCGAGGTCCTCGGGATAGCGTCTAATTCCCTGACAATTGGAGCTCACGTGTCGTCTACAACTATCTTAATTGACCATTGTCCCCTAATTTGTACGTGTCGCCACAGTCCCTGTGGACTATCAGTACCACAGAGACAGACTCTAGTGTACGGGGGATATTACCCACGGAAAGACACACCCATATGAGGATCTGTAAAATTATGTATTCTGTGAATTACATTTGTAACATATAATCCACGAGTCCTTTCAGTTTTTTAGAAAATTAATAATTCTAATACATATATAAAAACCCAAGATGCACAGTCAACGTCTCAAACCCGTCCGCATTGTCCGCACATTTGAGGAATTCGGAGCTCATTTCAAATAGCCTCTCGTCACTCGCATCTTTGGACTTTTGTACACTGCTTTGCAAAAACATAACTTTATAGTATAACTGTAACTACTTGCGGATAACGGTGGGTTTTTTGGGACGGTTTTGAGCGTTACTTTTATTCGAGACTGTGCATCTTGGGTTTTAAATATCAATGGGATATACATATTATAATTGAAAATATTAAATAGTGCCTGTACGTATTACACTCCCGTTTAATTTTTCCCAACTTTGAACCTGAATACACCACACCGTTTTAATAATTCTATCTACCTTAACGTGCTTACTAATTTCTCCACTTCTAAGAGTCAAAACGTGACAAAAAAGGTGATATTACACCTGAACCATTTCTCACTAGATAGACTATATATATAATTCATAATGGATTTTTTAAATCTGACTTGTACTTTCAGAGATTATCGTGTTCAAACAAACAAACAAGATCTTTTGAAGTTATTAATATTTAATTAGAATAGATTCTTCAATTTAAAATATAATTTTATAGTTTCAGTTATTTTTACATCTACCTAAATGAAAAATCGAATGCAATCGAAACGTTATTTGATGTCGGTTTTTGACTAAGTGTAAACTATAATAAAATTGTTGTAATTCAATGAGTTGTTTTATGACTATTATTACAAGTAACTATTACGCCAGTGCTTATCAAAAAGTCTTAATTTGAAAGTGATTTTTCTATATATTCAAGAAATCTATACATATAATAAGAATGTAAATCTAACGAGTCAGTACTTTTCGATTTTCGTGAAAAAAATTGTTGTAGGTGTCTACGAATAGGCAGTAAAATACATTTCAATATTTTTTTAGAAAGGTCTATTTGTCTGTCTGTCTGTCTGTTTATATGAACACACATCACTTAACAAGAAAATCATAAAGCATATCCTCGAGAGTAACTTAGTCTTTGTTTCATTAAAATCGGTCCACTCTATCAAAATTTATTGTAATTTGCATTACGGCTGGAGTTAATTAAGTACGAGAGAAAAGTAGATAATATATTCAGACGGTTTTATTAGTCACTGTTTTTTTACATTAGGTTCCACGTCGACGGAGTCGCGTGCTCAGCTATGATTTATAAAATTGCATAGACTTAGGAAAAATCTAATTAATAATAAAAAAATCGTATCAATCCAAAGCCCTTAAGTTGCCTGAATAGATAACATATATGTTATTTATAAGCAAAATAATTAATAATAAATCATCTTTCTATTATTGCGATTGAACTGAACATTGAATTGAACCAATATATGAATTTCCTAATTCCCACACTGTCACATGGTTATAAAATACAAAATTACAACCGTGCGTGATATACACAGTTTTCAATTTTATTTTCTACGTAATAAGGACGAGGTACCGCGCAGTGAATTAGCTTAGGATTAAAGGCAACCAGAGGATATGTGGTGACTGCACAGACGACTGTAACGGCTTGGTTTTATTAAATTATTGGAGTTTTAAAAGGATTATCTCCTTTATAAATTGATTATCGTGAATTCACTGAATAAAGAATGTTTATTATCATGATAACATGTGAAACGGTAAGACACTGTGTCCGCTCATATTGTCAGTAATTGTGGCTCGTCTCGGGAATTCTGAATCTAGATCACTATGTTCGTACCTACGAATTTATCTGATGTTAATTGAAGACGTGGCCTAAAACGCTAAACCTAGACAGTAGTGGCTCTCAAATGCATCAGCAATATCAATAAGTGCATAGTAACTGATGTAAAAGAGAGAGATAGAGAATCATAGTTACCAAAACCGTCATTCGAAAATGCCCTATCGAGCTATCATCCCTTTAATCACTGGACTGTCCAAAACCGAAAATTTTTAAACTCCATACAAACGAATGTAGACATCATGAGGCACAGGTCAACAGACTTGTTGGCAGCATAAGCTTAAAAAATACCTGATTTATTGCAAAATAACAAGTCATACATTGTAAAATTATAATTTTTATGTAAAATGTATTTTTAAATTGATTTTCCATTTGTACGAACTTTTTTTACTAAACCATGTAATTCACAATGTACGATGTCATGAAATAAAAAAAAAAACATAATCCGTTATTTTGAGATCTGGGTTTTAAAAAGTCAGCCGATGCTCACTGAATTTGGCCCCACTCTTTTTGATTTTTGTATTTTTTTTATTTTTAATTATTTGTTCGTCGTTTGTTCGTTAATGTTCGAATGTAAAAATTGTTTGTTTGTTTGTCGGTTAGGTTAGGTTAGGTTAGACTTGCGAAAAAGGATAACGCGAGCCGGCCGCGGTAGCGGTCGGCGAGCGCGTTGTATTGCATACGAAAGTATCCACTTATTATTAATTTTAAGTGTTGGTTAGGTTAGGTTAGACTTGCGAAAAAGGATAACGCCGGCCGAGGTGCAATGAGTACAAAATAGAAAAAGACGAACAAACAATTCTTACATTCGAACATTAACGAACAAACGACGAACAAATAATTAAAAAAAAAAAAAAAAGTGTGTGTGTACTTATGTACACGCGTTAGAAGTTATACTTCTTTGGTGTAACAAGATAACAATCTGTTCAAAAATTTTATCTTTCGCCTTAATCTACGTTTGTAGAAAAAAACGACAAAAAAAAAATTAAAAATAAAATAAAAATAAAAAAAAAACGACGAGCGTACCAACATGCGCGACTAATATCGAGGTTAAATTTCTATTTTGTTGGTAGCTTTTTTTTCGAGACTTAATGAGCGGTTAAGCAGACAGACAGCTTCATACTGTTAATTTTGTGTCACAAAAATTAAAATTTCACTCTCATCATTTTTTCATAACGCGCCTAAAGAAGTATAACTTCAAAAAATCCAAAAATCAAAAAAAGTAGGGCCAAATTCAGTGAGCCGTCAGCCGAGGGGTTAAAGGTTTAACCAGATATGTTAAATGTCAATTGTTCTGTGCATTGGACATTCTTTATAACACTCTATGGTATGTTACTATATGGTATATAATATTCTCTGTGGTAAAGACTCTGTGCGTATCTCATCGCCTGTCTACATCCACGAATTACAATAACATCTTTTTTAATATTTATAAATTATTAAGGTAGTATCTTAATAAAGATTAGCTCACACCTACAATGATATCAGTACGACACCATCCAGGTAAACTAGGCTATGTAGAAAAACGCAATTTTACAGTAGAGCCATTTTAAGAAAGAATCTGTGAAAATTTGTTGGTTTAAACACAAAGGGAGACTGGCTCTCAAGTGCACTAGCCAGAATAAACTTATAGATTCTTGATTTAAGGCAAGATGACTTAATTTTACTTGTAACTAGCGGGCCCGGCAGACGTTGTCCCGCCCTGATTATAAAAAAATTCTTGACAAATTATATATTAAAACCTTCCTCATGAATCACTTTATCTACTGGTGAAAACCGTATGGAAATCCGTTCGGTAGTTTTTGAGTTTATCACGAACAGACAGACAGACGGGGTATGGGACTTTGTTTTATACTATGTAATGATTGTGACTTAGAATATAACAAGTTATATAACTAACGCTGGTGCGTATAACGCAAAAACACGTTGCAGTACCCAAATTTCGATATGGTACATCAGGGAGAAGACCGAAATAATCGGCTAAGTTTGGTGTCGTATAGCATTATCTTAGTCTATGGCAGTTATAGACATGTGCTATAGAGCACTTTACTAAACCGAAGTAAGCTGATCTTAGCCAAATATCTTTCTCTTGTTCCCGACGTGCCAAATCAAATGCAGAGTACTGTAAATTTGTGTAGTGTCTTGAAGAACACACAAAATCTCTCTCTGTCTCTTTTGCACATGACTAAACTTATGAGCGCTACAATACTGATATTGTATTCTTTATAAAGTGCTAGAAATACAGTGACTTTATTTTCATTAGTTTAACCTGACCAACCAATAAATCGACCAATGTATTGTAATTTCGGTTTAAAATAAAAGTATTTCTTTGTATTAAATGAAAACAGTGTTAAAAGGCATACGCCACGTCCACCTTCCTGTACAAGCGGCTACGTCTTTATTAGCGAGAGACCTACACATCGACATCTACATATATACAGATATGAAGAAGAGTTGATGTATTTTACGATTTCAAAAATTAAGTAGTTTTTATTTAAATACAAATATTTAAATTTTAACTCAAATATAGAAAGAGTTTCTTAACATGAAAAATGAAAATAATTGAGTTAGTGTGGTTTACGTAGATGGTGTCGAGTACATATAATATTGTTTACGATGTATTTCTAATTTCTTTGTTAGAATATAAAACAATTTCCCACCATTGTTTTAGGACTCCATTTGAGTTTCTTCACGGTACAGTTATTTCTTTGTTCGTTGTTTCGTATTTATTCCGATGTTTTGTCTGTGTAAAGTGATGAGAAAGAATAGTGAGTTGTGTATAAATCTTTTTTCTTTTTTTCTATACTATGAGTTACCGTTTTTATTGTCTGCTTCGCATCGAAGAGTCGGTACATTCATTTCTTATTGTATCGTTGAGTTACTTCAATGTTTTGCTTAGTTGTTATCGTTGTTTAACAATCAAAATTCAGACTCTATTGTCTTTTGTATATATTTTACTTCGTTCATGTCAATTACATTATAAAACTTAACGATGAAATATAAACTAGCTCACGTTGTGGCGAGATATAGTAAAATAGATAGCATAGAAGTATTTCCATGTAAAAAACTTAAAAGTGACCAATTTCAGGTTGTTGACATACGGTGTTGGAGTCTATCGATCATATAGTAATCTTATAGAACCATATTCATTTTATTTATTTTAATATACTAGCTTTTTCCCGTGGCTCTTCTCTCATGAATGTACATCTAACATACGCCTCGGAAATAGCATTTTTTTTTTAACGCAAGGTACCCTACGCTCTTTTTTGTGCCCCCGACAATATGTTTACAAAATTTTATGACGATCTGGTAAGGATTAGGACACATAAATAGCTTTAGTATTTGACTACAGTCTCACCTTATGCTTACTTACGATATGGCTTAAAACTGTATTATAATAAGCCTAGAGGAACTGATTTTTAAGTGTGGCTGCCAAAACATACTTCAACAGAATGGAATCTAAACACTTGACGACAGATATTTAACTTAATTATATCGTTTCATCATATACTAGCTGTTCCTGCGACTCGGTACCCGTGGACCCTTATGTAAAAAAACAGCGATTATTAAAGTTATTTACTTATCTACTTTTTTCTCATACCTCAGTCGCGTCGTCATTAAAATAACTTTTGGTAGAGAGGACCGATTTTAATGACACAAAGACTAAATGTTTCTCGAAAATATACTTTATGATTATCTCGGAGAGGGTTTATCGTAAACGCAGTAGGTACTTTAACAGTGATGCGTGTTCAAATAAACAGACAGACGGATAGATATTTCTAAAAATTATTGAAATGTATTTTATTACGTATTCCAAGAGACCTGCAAGATTTTTTTTTCACAAAAATCTAATAAATGCAGACACGTGAGATTTACATTCTTATTTATGTATCGATTCCCTAATCAGAAGCTACGTACATGGTCTACGTATCTAGTCGACCTAATTCACAATGAAACTAATAATAGTCAAGTCTACGTTTTCGCTTACATATTAAAATATTTTGCTGTGATATTACTAAAAAAAATCACCAATAAAATAAAATATTTGTCGGTCGTTTGCTTACACTCCTACCGCTATTTAAGGTTCATGAAATATGTTATCGTTATTGTATATCTAAAAAGGCACACAAAAAATATATAATAGTACATTCCTCCTCGAAATAAGTAACAGTAATCATTTTTCTTTTGCATATTAAATAAAAATAAGTGGTTATTTACAAAGCTATTTTGCCTAATATACAACTAATAATTGTTCAATTAAATATATTACTTATATTGGTCATTCAATATAGATTAATATTGCCTTTTATATATCATAATATTAATGAATATCTTACGAGATATCAGAGATCCAAAATTACGCGCAACGTTAACGAATGTAGGAAGCTCTTTTATATTTGATGAACTGTGAGTGTCAAAATGGCAAAGAATAGTTCGGTGTGTTGGACATATTATTATCGCCATATTATTAGTACACTACATTTGTGTGAAGGCAAGAAAGTAGCTATATCTAAATATATAGAAATCCAGTGTCATGATATGAACTCCAAAACTACCCAACCGATGTTCATGACAGTTATCGTTTATGTATAGTTTGATTTAACTTGAGAAATAGGATACTTAATTTATATTTCGATTAATGACCTCAATATTTTTTAATTACAAATTATATGATTATCAATGTTGATTATTGTTATTAATTGTAAGTTTCATCAGTTTCGAACAGACGGCGCTTTAAATTAGTTTGTTGACATAAAACTGTAGGTCCGACTGTTATAGATACCTCATAATTTCTTTATTTTTTTTAAATCATAGGTGGCAAACGAACAGGTGAACAGGAACAGGGTCACCTGATATTAAGTGATCACCACCGTCCATAGACACTTGCAACACCAGAATAGTCGCAAAGGGGGAGGGTGAGGGGAGGTGGGTTATTCGGCGCTCTCACTGACCGAACGAAACGCAACAACAATGCAAGCCTGTTACTTCACGTTGGTTTTCTGCGAGAGGGTGATACAATCCCGGGCGAGCCGATCCATTCATGGTGAAACCAGTAATAACTTCAGCGTGGCTCTACCACCATAAATAAATAATAAATGGCGCCACGTTTTAATTTTAAATTTATTTTTCAAATTTAATTCAAAGTGTGGCCAGTATATATAGTAACAAGTATCAATAAAAGGAAAACGCAAACAAAAGGAAGATGTTTTATATATAAAATCGCGTGAGACGAGACCGTTTTTTCAGTTTCTCACGCTACTGTTTAACTAATTAATTGTATTGGCATTGATTTCATTATCTATTTAGTTAATTAGTAATTTTGCTTTTTCGATTTTGAAAGGTCGTGATGGCTTAGTGGTTTGACCTATGGACGATACTATGGTGTCTGCAGACTCGAACCCCGGCATGTTCTGACAAATTTTTCGGAATTAGCGTACATTTACTTATTTAAATTGGTAACACTATTAGCTGACTGTGAAGGAAAACATCGTGAGGAAACCTGAACTTCAGAAACGTGTTTTTAGTATTAATGTATGTGGGAAATAGAGAACTGTGGATTTCTCGAAATTTGAAATCACCAATACATTGTGAGCTGGCTTGCTGATTATGCCCATACCTTCCTTCCGGAAAAGGCCTGTGACCCTGCAGCAGGTCTATTACAGGCTGATGATGATAATACATTGCATAAAACTTCCGACATTTTCTCAAATAAACGAAATAAATTCAAAACAGCGGTAGAGATATATCAATATATTCATAAAATAGGTTGCTAATTAGTTTTAGTATTTCTTTTTGTTAGTGTTCATATTATTTTAAAAATGGTTATTAATATATGGTTTTGTAGTAATAATTCGTTTTAGTATATTATTTTTATTTATGTTACAATGTCTTAGTTTTCGTATTATTTATATTAAATCTTCAAATTTGTAAATTAGTTCAACATTCAGTTTTATTAACATTTCATTTATTGTTGGAGCATGCCGTGGTTGTCTCTAAATATGACTCCATTTACATTTTATTGCAAAAGTGTGACTATTAGTATAGTTACAAATGTATTGTAGTGTTGACGATCCATATATATTGATATCCATATATAATGATGAATTTAGAAAAATATTCGCTATGAAATAACAACCTAATTACTGTCGCGACTCGCAAAAAGGCGCACAAAAAACACACATATTTAAAGCGTTACCGTGAAAATTGTAATATTATAAGAAGCTCTTAACTAAACTCCACATCACGGTTTTTTTCACCGCCATTTAAAGACACAGAGGCGTCGAACCGCGCCTATTTACGTGCCGCCGTTTTTTAATATAAAAAGAAAACTTAATTTTCCCTTTCCAGCCGCCGGCGAATCTGGAGGAAAGCTGCGGGCTATCCCGGGACAATATTTAGGCTTAAGTGGGATTTTATTTTGATGGAACTGTAAGTAACTGGTATTATAGTTGTTCGCGTACTATATGCCGTTTATTTATTCAGCATAGAATAAGATTGAATCTATATTAGTATTTTAAATCTCAAAGGACTGTTCGTTTTTCTTTTATTTGTTTGTACGTGATAATCTCTGAAACTACTAGTCAGACTTCAAAAATTCTTTTATCATTTTATAGCTTAGTTATTGAAGAAACGTATCACGAACATCACGTTACGAGTTATATGACAAAAATAAATTGAAAGACAGAAATTACGCTAAACAAGAGCAAGCGCACGGTGTCGTGGTAGATTTACCGAGTATGATTTGGTAGATTAGCGACAACCGAATATTAATCGAGAAAGGTCGAAATGTGAATGCTTTCGTCAAGGAGGTAAGCTCGTGTCATTCGCGTGCTCGGCTCTGCACGCAACAGTTGCGTTTTATACATATTTGTCTAAGTTTACGCAACCATATCGACAATAGTTTAAAATTGAACGTAAAACCTCAGGATAGAACTCGTCTTAAATATGTCATATCTTAAAAAATAAATAAAACTCGTAATATATATAATTAAATTGAATTTGCATAGCTTGGTACTTTTAAAAATTTTATTTTGGCAACCAACGTTTCGGATTATTACTGCCATTGTCGAGTTGGTAATAACTTTACAAGTATCTTGCGATAATTTCAATGTTCTAACAAGATAGTGGCCACCTTGTTAGAACATTCCAGGGAGTTTTTTTTTGCAAATCAGAATTCATGCCCCATGGTATATTATTTACCGTCTAATTCACTTATGCACAATAACTGAAATATATTGCGTATAATGCCATCTATATTACAAAATACAAAGTCGAATAACACAAGATTATGAATAAAATAAAAAAGTCACTATGTGCCAGACTAAGATCCCGCCAAAAAACACTGCTAGCTTGGTACTTCACCGTAAGGCCTGTCAAAGTTATTCTGTCAGATTAATCAGTCACAGATTTTTCAGTTTTGTATTAACTGATTTTTAATCAAACTTTTTTTTAATTTTAATTACTGATCTAGCGAAATCAGTGATACAAATTAATGTAGATTACAATGAGAAATGAGGTCACAGAAATATAATTGAAAGGCGAATACACAAAAGTTCCCCTAATGATAATTTAATGGTCCGCAGGTTCATAAGATTGATGTCCTGACATATTACACTAACGGTGTCGTTCGGGAAGATTTTGACTTGTTACGATTTCTCGATTCTGTGAGTTTACGTTTATCCGATTTTTTAAAAGTGAAAACTTCGTTAGGCGCGTTGAGCGGTATTTTTGGCAGGAGAGATAGGAGAGAAGATTTATAAACTAAGCCATCATCGCTTATTTTTCGGAACCGTTCTTTATTCTGATTGCCTATATATTCTTTTCTGTACCCCTGAATACATGTACGCAAAATTTCACATTAATCAGCTGAGTTATTAAGCCGCACATTTATATTAAGTAGGATAAAATTAGATATTTTAGTAAATATTTGTAAAATAATAGGTATATAGCGTATTTTCACTTTGCTAGTGTCAATTTATGACACGCGCTCAAACAAAACTGAGTCAACTAATCACAAAACTGTCAATGTTACCTTTCTAACGTCATCTAGTGGAATCCGATCGGACTTGAGCAACGCGAGATACAGATAACTAGAGCCATCTATTGGAAAATAATGGATTTCTTTTTACTACACCTATTAGAACTTTTTTAACTCGATACTAACTAAACAGTTGTCGTATCGAAAGGCAGAGACGACGTCCCGTTAAGGAGCTACGGTGAAAAATAATAAAGAAACCCATTACTCATGTCTGTGAAGGCAGGTCGTATGAAAGGTCCGTGACCTTCTGATTGTGGCAGCGGTATATTAATCTCATTCCGTCCGCTTCATTCACCTGGATAATTTCTATTTGGAAAGTTATCACTTAGCGTAAAGGACGTCTATCAGGTTAAACTGTCGTATATCAAAACAGCTCGCGTTTTAGAACGTACATAAGTTTTATATACTAACTTGTGCCTATGACTTAGTTCTTGTACTTAGAATTGTATATTACGTCTAAATTAGTCGATTTTTATTTTTGGCAATCAATCATCTAGTAGATTATTACTGCCATTGTCGAGCGAGTAATCATATCACAAGTTCCTGATCGTTTCAATGAACTAACAAGATGGTGGCCGTCTTGTTAGAACTTTGCGGTGAGTTTTTGTGGCAACTCAGAATTCATGCTCCGAAGTATAATTTCCCATCTACTTCACTTGTACGCAATATAGAAACTATATTACGTAAAACACGAGCAATATTACAAAATATAAAGCCAAATAACACAAGATTATTAATACTGTGAGCCACCTCCGAATGACTCACAACTATAGCGATGATTTGCTGATTCCGAAGTTGAACTTGAAGAACGTTGAGGATTTCTCGCAATAAAAGACTTGTTACTAGTAGAGCAGCGAAGGATGTGCTCGCGTATACAGACTCGTTCAAAACAGGATATCTATATTTTTTTTTTTTTTTTTCGGACTGACTATGCTATTGGCCTTTTTAGAGGCCTCTACAGCTTCACCGGACTACTAAGGCGAGCGCTTAAGGCACTCAGCCGATTTTATTTGGGCAACTAGCTCAAGGGTGCGCGGCACACCTCGGCTTGGGCTGTTGCTGTTATCCCGGATCTAACCTAGCTAAACTATTCTAAGCTATTCATACATATATTCATTTGTGAATCATGCAATCGAAATTGCATGATTCACAAATGCATACGTGTATATCGGAATGAAACAAGCTAAACTATTCGATTCAGCTCGAAAAAAAGGGAAAAAAAAACAAACCCATCCACTATGTGTATGTATGTGCACGTGTGGTGAGAGTTGATCTCATGTGTGAGTACAAGTGATGTAGATGAGTCACTGTGTCGCGAAAGTGATATCTCGGGGGCTCCAACCGGGGACGACCTCGGCTCGAGATATCACTGAGAACCACGATGTGTGCGGGAACTAACGGGGATTCCTTCCCTCACGGCGGCGTCAGGGAAGGTTACGCGTGCGTGGGCGCAAACACGCATATTAAAAGATCGAATTTAAAATTAACTGAACGGCGTCGGCGCCGGAATCTAAAAATAGAAATAGTAAAAGTTATTATTATTACTCGATCGTTTTAGGGGAAGTTAGACGCAAATACACGGATTTACTCTAACTTATATGAGTTATTTATTTATTAACGGCGGCGCGCACGAGCCGTTGTAGGGTAGCCGAGATGGCTGGGAACCTATGTATCGCTGTTATGGGACCTAGAGTCGGATTTCGGACCGTCTCTTCGTATGCCGAGATCTCCGAGATCTCGTGGAAGATGAGTAATTGACCTACGTAGTCAATACTCGATAGGGAAAAGGAGCATGCGGGGTCGGCCTGTGGAGGCTTAGCCGCCTGGGATTTAGGGATCGGCTGGGACGCGGGCTTAGGAGCCCACGGGGCCTGAGGGGCCCGGTAGGGGCGGGGGGGCGCGCTAGTCGCGGGTACGGACGTTGCCGGTGCACGAGATGTGCTCGGCAGGCTCGGGAAGGACTCTCGGGATATGAGAGGCGGAGGTCGGGGGCGGGCGGTGGCAGCGGGCGTCCTAGACGGGGAGACCTGTCTGGGGTAGCGGGGGCGCTTTGTGCGCGGGGCGCGGGGACATCCGCGATAGTTCGCGGTATGGCCCTCGCCGCGGCACAAGACGCAGCTCGGAGGGTCAGAGGAGGTCGGAGAGCGGGAGCACTCCTTAGTGGAGTGGTCGCCGAGGCACTTAACACACCTGGGACGCAGGCGACAGTTACGTGCGGAGTGTCCGTAAACCTGACAGTTGTGACACTGTGAGGGTACGGACGTTTTGCGCGGCGGCTCGACAATAATGCCGGAGAGGCCGCAGAGGGTCGAGAGATCGAAAATGGCTTTCCCTTCCTTGGTGCGGTCGAGAACGACTAACACCATATTGTAGGGTGCCTTCGTGCGCGGAGAGCGCATGCGGTGTACCTCACGAACAGGAATGTCCTTTTCGTTGAGGTCGTCGGAGATGTCATCGGTTGGGATTTCGGCGGGGACTCTACGGATGACAACTCGTAGTAAGCGCTCTTCTTCGAGCGAATGAGTGAAGTAACCGAACTTGCTATCCCGAAGGAAACGAGTCAGGTTTTTATGGGCGGCAGGGGTCGCGACCTTCACCTGGATACCGACAGGGGTATTCACGGCGGAGGTAAAGGGAATCTCTGCTGTTTCCAGCATGTGACGAATCTCGACCCAGGACGCCTTGTCCTGGATTGTAACGGGGGGCGGTGGGCGGGGCTTCTTACTCGTGACTGCGGGTTCCGCAGCTTGAGGCGAAGCCGGTCTGGAGGGCGTGGATGTCGTTTTTGGCACTTTCGTGCCATCAACGTTGAGAAGTTTCGAGGGCTTAGGGCCCTCGTTATCGGAAGAGGGATTCGCGCGCTTATGGCGCTGGCGGTGCGAGACGGTGGAGAAGCCATCGTTCGCGGGATCTTGCTCCATATCGGAGCCCTCCTCGTCTGGGATGGGAGCGGAGGGGTTGTTTGCTTCTACAGCGGTCTGGTTTTCCTGCAAGAGTAGGGAGAAGGAGTTTGTTATGGGAAAGACAGCGTTGGATGGGACTGTGGGCGGGGGACCTCCGTTTTGAAAAATTCGCGCCTCTCTACAGAAGCGATCGTACTCCGTGACGGCTGTCGGACAGCAGTTCATGACGAACTTGCGAAACCGAGCATGTTCGCGCTCGAGGGTGATTGGCTGGGCCATACCGGGGCCTGAGTGGGGATAGGGGAGCCGCGAAACAAACCTCCCTGCCTTAGGGGCAGGGGGGCGCGCCTGAACGGAAAATTACGGGACTATCCGAGTCCGGACCAAAATACCTGTGGGCGAAGTGCAATGCCGCACGGTATAGAGCCTACAAAGCCTAGAGGGAGAGCCCTAGCAATCCCGGGGCCGAGAACGCAGACCGGTAAACCGGGCTACGCCCAAACAGACACCCGAGGATGGAATGAGGGGATCAGGTGGGTGGGAGGGAGACACCGTGGACTTGACTAGGCGACCTCGCCAAGGCCAAGCTACCCAGGCCCGTCTGTCAATGCAGTAGGCCGCGGGGCCTACGGCGAGCGGACAGGTCGCTCCAACTCAGTTCGTTGTCTACACCGTTAGGTATCCGTGAGTTGGCCAGACGACTGGACTTTCAAAAGAAATTAACCCGGGTTCGCACCGAAAGGTGCGGTTTGATACGCTCTAAAGTCGAGCGCCTTACGATTGACAGTCTGTTGTAACAATTGACAAACTGTTACTATTGCTAGTAACGGCAAATGACGATTCGCGGCGGACACACACGAGTGTTCGTAACGCACGATACGCGACGATCAACCGGCACTAAACGCGACACACACGGCACTGAACGCGAAGAAGCGCGGCGCGACACAACGTAAACACGAAGCGGGCGACACGAAACTCGAAGACAGCACTGTGCGTACGGCGCGCGGAGACCGACTGAGCGCGAGCGAAGCGCGGACACGACTAACTGCGAGAGCGTCGGAGGCGAAGTGAAGCGAGCGCGAGCGCGAGAGCGAGATAGCGGATCGGACGACGAGAGTAGCGGAGGCACGTCTGTACACGACGACGGCCCGATCGGAACTCACCCCCAGGATATCTATACCGCCCGCGCCGGTTTTTAAGGCCGCTCTGAGGCACGTTTTCGGGACAAAGAACCGCTTACGCACGTCTGCGGCGCTCCGCCAATCAGAGCCCTTGGTTGCGTGCGCAGCGTCAGAGCACCTCCTAACTATCTATACAGACGGGGCGGTATCGCGATGAGTCACCCTTCGCTTTCTATTTATTTACGTACAAAAACATTACATTTGTACTTACAACTAACAACTTATACTATTTTAAACTATTTCTAGACAAAACACTATAAATATCTATAACTACACCACATATGACTATAATAACTATTTCTCACTATAATACCATAACTCTACATGATATAATATGTGGTAAATAAAACTCGATCAGATGTATCTCTTTATTATCGCCTAAAACACATACTGATGGGTGTATCTTAACTATTATGAACTATTAAACTATACTATCAAATCTATGCACTCTATAAATCTACTTGATACAATATTAGATCTATTATCAATTACTTTACACACATTATTTATCAACACAGATCGCTCTAAACTGTCGCGAACAAATACAATATAAAAACCACTACATTATATTCCAAGATCCAGCCAAAAACTATTAGTCGTTGTTAGTGCCATGTACCTAATCCCCATAATAGTTTTAATGATTTATATTATCTGTGTTCAATCCTGTCAATACTAGAAAATACCTATGGAAACACGTTATGATATGTAGTATTAAAAGTCTTATCAGAATTGGTTCAGCCAATCAAATCAATCAAAGTCAATTTTAAGTGTATATTTATTATTTGATCGCCGTTTGAACCATGTTTTCAATCGGTATCATCTCAGGGATAATATTGTTTGCAATCCCCTTAACCGAAATATAAATTATCCTATCTCTCAAGTTGGACCAAATTATATATTAATGACAACTTTCTGTAGTTTCGGAGTTGACTTTTACGTCCCCTAGTTTTTGCTTTTCTATGCGTATCACCTTTACCTCACGAATAGAACTGTCATTGAAATGGATATAAGAGAAATAACCCGTGATAACACGTGAGATAACCGTGTACAAAAAATAAAAAAAACATATTAAAAAAGAAAATAAAATCAAATTAAAATTACCAAAAAGGAATAGGGCTAACATCAGAAACAAAACATAAATATAGGTTAGAGATGATAAATATAAATAAAATAGAATGAATAATAATTCCACAATAATTTATTTTTCACAAATTTTAATCAAAGCTCTGTAAATATTTTATAGTAATAAAATATATAATAGTTATTCGTGTAAAAGTAATTTACGTAGCGACGGGGGAATACGTTCGATGGCAGATAAATATCATTATTGCGGAATAAAGCTAGAAATTCACACCGCGAATGGTTATACACGGTGGAATTTTTTCCTTGAAAATTTTTTTTACTTACATTTCATCTAAACTATGTGTAACTAATTAACTTAATTGTCACTGAAGTTTCATTTATCTGGGATTGAAATAAATAAAAAAAATCATAAGAAATCAATTACTAACAATGACATAAAAGATTGTAAAGTCTGAAGTAGTCACATTACTTTTAAGATAATCAATCTATTATAAATAAAAGTCACACTACATACAGACAGCACATGAAAAACAACTCTGTCATAGACCCCTCAATTAAATAAATATTTTTTATCTCTGTTCACAGTTACGTCACAGTCATGCGTGTTTGCGTATATTATTATATAATATAGTATTGGCTATATTTACAATTGCTTGAATGAATGAACTAGTATAGTTCAAAATAACGTTAATGACAGAAAGAGATCAGATTATCATTTAATATTGACGTGTCTAATTCGTTATTTTTTGGTTTTTTTTTTTTCGTCAAGTTAATCAATTTTAAAGGGAAACGCAATAGAATTGAAATAGTCAATACTAACAACAAAATAATATTATTTTTAATTACCAAACCTCATACTACTTATACCTAATATTATGACGGTTTGTAAGATGAGTAAGACAAAAGTTAAAAGTATCTAAGTTACTTTACATACGTTACACCTTAAGACCAGAAGCCGATTACATAGGTATTGAATAACAATTAATTTCCAGGATTAATGTACAATCATAGTCAAAATTTTTCCGCATTTGCTCATCTCTCGCACTTGTTTCACATGTCCAACGTAACTTAACCTGATACGCAGCTACTGGATCACGATAGGATTTAACTCGATGGCGAAATGAGAAATGAAACAATTTCCGGCACTATATCGGATCACCCTAGTTACTCTGCATGTTACGAAGATAATCTGTAGAATAACTGATTTTTAGGTATCAGTATATATCAGTATACGATAACTAGGGCAGTGATACAGGTAATAATTTTTTCAACACATATATAATCACTATTCAGTCGGACATGAATCTTCTATTATATTTCAAATGTTTTTTTTTTAATATAAAATTATTAGAATTACAATCGGAGTGTGAATAGTAAACGTTATATAAACGTAAAGCAATAAAACGAGTATGTATTTTTGGAACAACGTCAACATATTAATGCGATAAACGTACGCCATTACATACTGACTTGTTTATCTTTTTCACAATACTGGACAGTGCTGACTATTAAGTTAAAATAATTGGATTTTTTTCTTTCAATTTACATTATCTATTTATTATACTATTAATTTTATTTATATATATATATATATAAATATATATATATATATATATACTAGCTAACCCGCGCCCACTTATTTGGGCGTTAATAGGCATTATCAAGCTACAACTTTTCTCTAGAACTCAATCATATATCTCTCATCGTTAAGGCAGCGTTCGTACGAAACATTTCGTTCGACCATTCTTTCTCCAACTCCTCAGATATTACCCCCTACAACCTCACAGACTTTACATCTTTATAATATTAGTATAGATAATATAGTTAATAGCTTCTGCCCGCGACTTCGGACGCAGCGGAAGCTCTCAAAAGGAAAAAAAACCCCGATTTTAAAACATTCTTCATTGTTGCTCCGCTTCTATTGGTCTTAGCGTAATGATATATAACCTATAATACTCACAAATAACGTGGCTTTCTATTGGTAAAAGAATTTTTAAAATCGGTTTAGTAGTTCCTGAGATTACCCCCTACAACGTCACAAACTCACAAACTTTACCTCTTTATAATAATAGGTCTTTACCTATGAAATTGCCGTTCTGCAGTATGGCCATTTCAAATCAAAATAATTTATGTTTGGCTAAGAATTCTAATTTCAAATTAATTTTATTTTAAAAACATGGAATTCTTTTTCCAAAAGTAGTCATTTGTTTATTGATTAGTGTTACATTTTCATTGCATTTCAATCTTTTTTGTCATCATGAATACGTTAAAAATTCGAGTAATTATGGAATATGAGTATCGTCGTGGCAGCAACGCGGCACAAGCGGCACGCAACATCAACGACTTTTACGGAGCTAACACTACAAACCAACGTACCACCTGTTATTGATTTGCTCGCTTCCGTTCTGGGAATTTCGACCTGAAAAATGAATCTCGCGGTCGTCCGAAGACTTTGGTCGACAATGACGAATTAAAGGCGATTATGGAAGCTGATGATACACATTCTACGGCTGAATTAGCAGCAGCTTTCGATGTTAGCGTCAAAACAGTATTGGTCCATTTGCGTCAAATTGGCAAGGTAAAAAAGCTTGACAAATGGGTGCCCCACGAACTCAATGATCGCCAGCGCGAAGTACGCGTCGAGACATGCCTTGCGCTGCTCAACAGACACACAAATGAAGGATCTTTGAACCGCATTGTTAACTGCGATGAAAAATGGATTCTGTTTGATAACCGCAAATGCTCAGCAAGTTGGTTGGATCCAGGTTCAGCACCTAAACAATGCCCTAAACGAAAAGTTACCCATAGAAAAGTGGTGGTCACTGTTTGGTGGTCTAGCGCCGGTGTGATTCATCACAGCTTCTTACCAAACGGGGTGAGCATTACTGCAGATGTGTACTGTGAAGAACTGAACACAATGACGGAGAAGCTGGCACATCTCCAACCAGCATTGGTCAATCGCTCGTCTCCGCTGCTCCTGCATGACAACGCGCGACCTCATACTGCACAGCAGACGGTCTCCAAGTTGCAAGAACTGGTGTTGGAAGTTCTCCGTCATCCGCCCTACTCACCAGACCTTGCGCCTACAGACTAATACTTTTTCCAGAATTTGGATAACTCCTTGGCGGGAAAAAAATTCAATACCCGAGAGGCAGTACAAAATGCCTTTGAAGAATTTGTTGCCTCCCGTCCAGCTGATTTCTTTAAGAAGAGCATCAATAAACTGCCATTGCGATGGCAAAGATGCATTGATTGCATGGGTGATTACTTCGATTAATACAAATAAAAAATACATGGAAAAATTCGTTTCAATTTTTTCATACAAAACGGCAATTTCATAGGTAAAGACCTAATATTAGTATAGAAGTATAGATAACCACATCAAGAGTCTGCATTTGTCAAAAGTCAGAGGATACGGTACGCCGTCAAGTGAGTCTCAAAAGTCTCAATAATCCTTGCTTCCTTCATCATAATCAGTTTATAAGGGACCCACTACAAAGCCATAGGCCTCTTCCCGAAGGAAGGTATGAGCGTAATCACTACGACGTAAGACAAGAATTCCACAGTTCTATGTTATTCCACATACAGTAGTACTACAAGAACATTTCTCAAGTTCAGGTTTCCTCACGATATTTTTGTAGACCATCAACCGATAATGTTGGGGCCGCCGCCTGTCAATATGGCGACACCTCTCGCCCTCGTACGTCACCGGCCCGCGGTTAGGCGGGGTGAGGTGGAAATGAGGAGAGACGTGAGGCGAGGCGACGTTCCTCGGCGGTGGGCGGGCGTAGTACTCTCGAAGGTGGTAGCGAGAGCGCCGGTAGCCCGCCTCGGTGACGACAGTCGGATGCCGGTGATGTTTTGAAGGGGCCTTGATGATGTGCAATGTGATGCACGAGCCAGCCGATGAAGGTGGTAGATTTTGAAGCGGAGGTCGGGGTGATCACAAGAAAACACCGTGGTTCTCGTATAATGACCGCGTCCCCGAGCCAACAGAGCACTACTACTGACGATGTAGACTTCTCGATGTTACTATTCAATGTTATCTCAATGAGATGTACAATCAGACTACCTCGATGTTATTGCGATGACTTGTGCAAGCAAACTCCTCGATGTTATCTCAATATGATGTACAAGCAAACTACCCGATGTTATCTCAATAAGATGTGCAAGCAAACTACTCGATGTTATCTCAATAAGATGTGCAAGCAAACTACCCGATGTTATTGTGATGACTTGTGCAAGCAAACTACTCGATGTTATCTCAATAAGATGTACAAGCAAACTACCCGATGTTATTGCGATGACTTGTGCAAGCAAACTACTCGATGTTATCTCAATAAGATGTACAAGCAAACTATCTCGATGTTATTGCGATGACTTGTGCAAGCAAACTACTCGATGTTATCTCAATAAGATGTACAAGCAAACTATGATGTTATTGCGAAGACTTTTTGAATCAGACTACGACCTAATACCGCACGGACCGTGCTTATAAGCAAAATCGGGCCGGCGACTATCGCGGCGACTAACGGTATCCCGTTAGACGTCGTGGCTCTATTTGTTGGCACGGATATCGCGTTCCTATTTATTTATCATATTTATCATATTTTTACATATAAAATATCTATAATATCAATTTCTTATCATCTATTTGCATGCAATCTATACTCTAAAATTTACATCTTATATCTATCTTACATATGAATAAAGTTATCTCTATATTAAACGCCGTTTTGCACTAAACTCTATATTCTATTCTATAATTCTATATAACTCTTTAATAATCTTATTACATAAACCTTAACTTATATTCATATGTAAATCTATTTTCAGTGTGTTAAAATTTACATCGATCTGTATAGGGTGACATAATTAATCTCTATATATATTCACATTCACATTCACTCGATATTCAATGTTACATATCGTTACGTTATGTTCGCCAGTTATATATATATATATATATATATATATTCCTTGTTATAATATTAATTCCATTCATATTTTATTTTAAAACGATACATAATAAATTAGAAATTTCTGTTTACAACGCCGTTGCGTGAGAAATTACTGTAAAGCCATAAAGTCCCGTTCGACTTGCAACTTTCAACTATTGTTTGTACAATTACCATAAAATAAAATATATTATTTTATTGGGCTCGTTCGGGTACCGTAACGTCATAACGAATATAATTCGGCGGACCCTATTCAAGTATATTGCTTGTGCAATAACCATTTAACAGAAAATATATTATTTTGCTTTATTCAAAGGCAAAATCCACCGCCTAGTCTCTGGGAATTTGAATTTATTACAAAGGTAAGCCGGTATATGGCTGGAGTCATTGTTCATAAAATTACTAAAAACCCTGAGATCGAAGACGTCCGTTATAAGGAACCGTTGTAATATTTTATGCACCTCTATAACCATTACGTTTGTCTATATTAAATTATACAATCTTCCATATTTGCCGTTCTCTATGATCGTATAATTCTTGCTATGTAACGTATACTTCAATAGTATATAACGTGTGTAACTCTATCATATTCTCTCTACGAATGTTTCCATGCACACACGCTATATATTCCATACGGCATAATTTTAATCTCATCTATCATGTAATTCCCTACTTAATGCGAATGTAATCTATAAGTCACCCTATACTAACACACATAATTCTATACAATCCGTAATTCAGTAATTCTATGCATGCATAAGTCCCTATTTCTCTATGAATCTACATGATTCTACCTATACCTCACTTCTTCTATAAATCAGTACATACATTTTCTATATTGTATATTCTATATTCAATAATTCTACACATGCTTCTACATATCCATAATTCAATCCCTATTACTATAAATATCACATCTATAATTCCATGTTCAATAACTCAATACACACATAACATACCTACAATTCTATATCCAAATTAATATATCTATTCTATTATACTCGTATGAATTAAATCTAACAAATCTCTATTAAATGTCAATAAATCTATATCTATGCTCTCTATAAAATATCAATAAACCTACGTATAAATCTATGTACTACTTATCGTGTGCGTCGCCAACAGATAATGTTACCAATTTAAATAAGTAAACGTACGCGAGTTCCGAAAAATTCGTTGATACATGCTGGGCTTCGAATCTGCGGACATCGGAATGTTATACCACCAGTCAATCCACTAGACCACCACGGCTTGCTTCCTTGCTACTATTATAAGTGAGTGTTTTTTTGTTACGGATTTACGCCTGAACCGATCATAAGTACATTTTGTATATACACTGTCAGAAACATAAAAAAGGTCATACGATAGTACCTTTCTTTCAGGAAATGATTACTGTTCGCGATGGATAGATGAAATCTATAGGTACTAATATTATAAAGTTGAAGAGTTTGTTTACTTGAACGCGCTAATCTATGGAACTACTAGTCCGATTCGAAAAACTCTTTCAATGCTGGATAGCTCATTTATGGAGAAAGCTATATATCATCATGGTAAGACTCATAGGAGCGGAGCACCAATGAAGAATGTTTCAAAATCGTTTCCTTCTCAGAGCTTCCGCTGCGTATTAGCGTTAGCCCAAAGTAACTATTCCACGTGGGCAGAAGCTAGTTTACAATAATGCAAGCGAAGCCGCGAAAAAAACGTAGTCTCGTATAAACACTGTATATATTAATAAAGCTAATTAAAGTTCATTAAAACCCTTTCAATAAATGAATTATCAATTTTATTCATCACATCGCAACGAATATTTAAATAACATATTTATTACTTTTCCAATGTTAATAACGAATTAAATTAAATTTTCACCTGAATTGAACAGTTCCGGCTGTAGATTTTAACAGCGATGAAAACTATAAATATTGACAGTAATATCATAAAATAAACTCGCATTTAATGAAACATGATAAGTTGTGAATTCAGAGGAGCGATTAAAGTAAATTAAAATGACACCTGTATTACTCAATCGAATTTTGTATCGATATTTCGTTGACACTAGAGAAAGATAAAATGTGTTAAACGAAGCGTAAACAAGTATTGGTAACTTTATGAATTGGAATAAACTCGCCTATTAAAGCAAAATATATCAATACTGGCTTCTGCCCGCGACTTCATCCGCGTGGAATAGTTACTTTGGGCTAACGCTAACACGCACCGGAAGCTCTCAAAAGGAAAAAAGAACCCCGATTTTGAAACATTATTTATTACTGTTCCACTCCTATTGGTCTTAGCGTAATAATATATAGCGGTCCTTGATAAATGAGCTATCTAACACTTAAAGAATTTTTCAAATCGGGCCAGTAGTTCCTGAGATTATCCCTTACAACGTCACAACGTTACAAACTTTACCTCTTTATAATATTAGTATAGATAATATTATTAGTTAATAGCTTCTGTCCGCGACTTCGTACGTGTAGAATAGTTATTTTGGGCTAAGACGCAGCGGAAGCTCTCAAAAGGAAAAAAAGCCCCGATTTTAAAATATTTTTCATTGTTGCTCCGCTCCTATTACTCTTAGCGTAATAATATATAGCTTATGACACTCACAAATAACGTGGCTTTCTATTAGTAAAAGAATTTTCAAAATTAGTTGAGTAGTTCCTGAGATTACCCCCTACAACGTCACAAACTCACAAACTTTACTTTTTTATAATATTAGTATATAGATTATAGCCCCTGTCCGCGACTTCGTCCGCGTAGTAATAGTTACTACTCTGGGTTAACGCTGACACACAGCAGAAGCTCTCAAAAAGAAAAAACATCTCGATTTTGAAACATTTTTCATCTGTGCTCCGCTCCTATTGGCCTTAGCGTGATGATATATAGCCTATAACCATTCTCGATGAATGAGCTATATAACACTGAAAGAATTATTCAAATCGGACCAGTAGTTCCTGAGATTACCCCTTACAACGCCACAACGTCACAAACTCACAAACCCACAAACTCACAAACTTTACCTCTTTATAATATTAGTATAGACTAGTGGGCCCGGAGGACGTTATCCCGCCCTGGTAATAAAAAAACCTTAACAAACTATATACCTAAACCTTCCTCATGAAACACTTTATTTGCTGGTAAAAACCGCGTGAAATCCGTTCAGTAGTTTTTGAGTTTATCGCGAACAGATAGACAGACAGACGTGACAGACGACTTTGTTTTATAATATGTAGTGATAAGTGTAGATAGTTCAATTAAACAACGTGCAACATTGACAGATTGAACTTCAAAAGGGAGATGCGAAAAAAAACATAAACTGACGTATCAATGTTGACTGAGAAGGGTTTTTGTAGTTCAATACAGACTAAATAAATTACACAGGTTTAGATTCTATCCTATGTATTTTTCAGTTGTAGAGGTAATATTGAAGGCACTACATCCAAGTGTGTTTTCTTATTTAATTTTACTTCAATATATAGATACTATTCAATTAAAATCATCACGTGGAATCATTAAATAAACAAACTCACATTTCCATTTATAGTTTTAGTTTGTCAAGTATTATTTACATGACAACACCCTAGACAATATGACCATTGGAACTATACATATTTTTAAATGTATAGCCTATACTTCTGACCACAGATAACATCCCTTTAATAGATTTACTCTTATGCACACGAGAATATCGTCGTACTTTCAAAAACTATTCACTTCAAGTAACATCCAACCAAATTCTTATAATAATGTCTAAAACATTAATATGTTCGAGATACGAAAGACAAATATATATTTTTAATGCGTCTATAAATACTTTAAAGCACTTTTTAATTCTTACACTCACGAGCTTCATGCCACAAAGCATTTTCTTACAGCAAACCAGCGGGATTTAAAATTATTTTTTTTTAATATTGTGCAAATACAAAAAAAAATATCGTGACCCATAATTCGTTTCGGTTTTAACACACGGAAAATGTATTCTATTTTATATCGTTGTATATTCTAGTCATAAACTTAATTTTCAAAAAACCCTTTCTCTGTACTCACCTATCTTATATAAGCAACTCCTATGCAAATTTTCATTTTCCTAAACCTACTGGTTTAAGCAAAACATGCGCATTAATGCATCATAAGAATTCTATATTAGAAGATGCAGGCTAACGTAAATAGTTTTTATGTGCATAGCGGTTATCCGATAATCCACGTCGAGTTAAAAGTAGTCTCCGTTGTGCATCGATGTATGAAAACGATTCAAAACTCCGATCACGGCTGTCTTGTTAGAGAATTTCTCTGTAGTCACCCCTCACTGAGCCATTGTGCGCATTGTCCGCACTTTTAGACACAAGAATAAAGTTGACGCTTCAACTTTGTACAGATTCTTCGAAATGCAAAGATTTTCACAAATCGACTGGAACGTTTGTTCGACACTTTAATATTTTTTTGCGTGTTTTCAATAAATCGTAGTTGTATTGAAGTGACAACTAAATTCAGTAATAATCGTAAAGGTCACGAATGAAACGAAAGGGCGTCATGTTATAATTGATTGTAAACTTCATTACCCTTTAAGTACGAGATAATATTTTCTTCGTGCTAAGAAAAAAAATACATTGGAAGTTCGATATTTAATTTTAAGCTTAAGGAAATTAGTTGTTGTTGTTTATATCGTTTTATTTAGTTGTCCTGCTTATGTTATCTTTTACCTTTTAGTTTATAGTACTAAAAGCATAAGCTGGATATTTTTTATTATATTTGTAAATATAGATTTCACTCCATTTGTACAAAATATATGACGTAAATGCCACCAATATTACATAATATTTGATCAAACAATAACAATAAGAATGAAAACAAAATGCAATACATAAGAGGATAAACTCCCATTAAATATTCTAACCTATTCCTTCATTTATTATTTTTTTTAATTTATTAAGGCCACAGGATATAAGTTCTTTAAGTCTATATGCACCAAGTGTTGCTAGTAATAAAAATGTAATGCTGAAATGTAAACAAAAATGGTTCACAGCTATATGAATTCAATAGTAAAACATTTAGACTTGTTATAAAATAATTCGATCCTATCAAAACACCACATTGAAATTCAAGTAAAACTTCGGTCATATTTTTCGGCAGATAACTTCTAAGTGTCAACAGTTAAGAGCGGCGGAGTAATTTCACCCCAAGTCGGCACTACAAATCTCAATTAAAACGTGGAAGTTCATTTAAGTGATTTATTACGATGAATGAAGCCAGATTACGAACATAATCTTTGCCCAACTGAGTGTAATTAGAATAATTCTGGAACGTTCGTACAATTTATCAGACTGTCATCTAAGTTTGGTTAAAATGTATCGATATTTTGAATTTGATAAATCAAAATTTTGTATGATTATACATTTTTTTTATTGTGTACTTGCTTATGGCCGCGGTTGCGCTCGTGTTAATGTTCATTCGACCTATGCCTCTGCAACAGTATTTTTTCTGAATATAATGTACCCTATGCCGTTTCCATTCCATTCCTTGACAATTTTATTCAAAATTTAATAATGATCGGTCGAGTAGTTAAGACGTGAAAGTGTAAAAAACAAACTCACATTCGCATTTATAATATTAATTAGCCAAGTCAAGTATTATTCACATTCCATGCCTTAGATAACATTAATCTTGGAATGGAATAACCACATACAGATCACAGCTCCCTTTGTTTAAAAGAATTAAATCATTATAAGCGGACCGTGGCGCCAATCCAGTGATTTATTCAAACAAAAACTGAGTAAATGTAAGGTATATCAACCGAATGAGAAAGTATTTAAATCAGTTGTTAATTATGCGTAAAGTTGGTTTACCACTTCAGTTGGATGGTGTGAAAGACAACACGGATTCGCCAGACTTGGTTTCAAACTTTACTATAGATTAAAATCTTGAAGTTTTTTGCAGTGTACATTTCCTGACTAGTAATAGTAATATTGAATTCATGAGTACAACTACACGGACATTAAGCTTTTGATAATACTTGATTTTCTTTAAAATTATGACATTTTTATGCACCACAAATCTTTTAAATGAAGCAAACAATTATTAATCGGTTTTCAACATAATTTAGACTTTTTTTCTTAAAGGTTTACAACTACAATACATGCATATTTATAGAAAGAAGAGAACAGTCGAGGTATTGTAGTTAATTCGTTCATCTATATGTAGCATACTGATGTGACGTCATAAGAGTCTATTCAAAGAACATTTTTTCCGCTGGACATTTTTTCTGTTGCGCGTAAATCTAATATATGATATCGTCTATTTCCTTGAAATTATATTCCGTGAATGGGGAATATGATCTACATTTAACGCTCAATGAAGGTTTTCTTTTTATACTTTAACTTTTTAGTGTGTGACTACTGTCATCTAATGTTAAATGACAATGTGGTGCTAAGACGGTAAACATGTTAATACCTAGAGGGAACCGACTTTCTAATGCAGCTGCCGGAATACATCAATATGTGCTTGACCACAGATGTCAACTTGAGCTGGTAGCTAGCCAGGCGAACTAAGAAAAAGTTCTACCTCTCTCTATGAGTTCATTATTATGTTTTCCTTCACCAAAAGCTCCAAAGTCAGTTGTTAGGATTCGAACCCACGTCCATCGATGCGGTGTCCGAGCACGCTATCAAATAAGCCACCATCGCTTTAAAATAAATATATAGCGTCGCTGACCTTTATATATTTAGGCCTTTTTGGTAACTTTGACGTTCATAAGCGCCTTCTCAGGGATTAAATTGAATTAAGGTATTTTTGATTTTTTCAAAATATATAATTATTACTCGATTAGTACATTATTTTTTGTAACTCAATAGATTTAGCCAGTCTTAGCAAGGTAGACCCCTGGAAAATAAACATTATGAATTGACTACAATACCTCGGATATTCTCTTGTATCTATAAATATAATATGCGTGTATTAGGAATTAAACTGACACTGAAAACGGCCTCAAAATCGTTTTCCTAATTTAGAAGAAGTAAGGGTACACGACAGACGGGCATAGCGACTTTATTTGTAACTAGCTGACCCGTGCAACTTCGTCTGCATCAAATCGGTTATCACCGGTTTCAATTGTATTTTTACACGCGAAAAATTTTAATAAACCTAAAATCCAATTGCTGACACACCTACCGTTTCCAATTTTAAAACCAAACTATCAAGGGACTCACTCAAATATATACCCAGATGGTATGTGAAAAATATTTTAAAAAAGCCTACAACCCGTTCGTAGCTTTATTTACCGTCTTCAATTAAAATAAAAACGAACCTACAAATATTGGCGGTAATGTAAAAAAAAAGTTTGAGAGGTCTATGTACCTCCAGTTGGAACGGAGTTCCTTTCCCTTTTTTGTAGACGTTTACTATACAGTCAGTATAGTTTACATTATAAAATATCAAGTTGATAGAGTTAAAGTGAAATTAAACGATAGAATATATTCATATAATAAGTAATGATAAATTAAACACTGAATGATATCGTAACTATTTTCAACTTGTATTAAAACTTTTTCACACTCCATTGTATTGAAGAAAAATATACATATTAAAAAGATATGAGCACGACGCGTCAACTATCACTTGCCTGTAACTATTCGTCTAAGAGCTAGCAACGTTTTCGACAGCGAATTCAATAAGCCAGTTTTTTATATATCTTTATGTTCTTCCGATCAGCGTGCGGGCTACCTGGCTGCCGGTAAACGTTGCGTTTATTAGTGCATATCGCACCTTTACGGGCAAAAATATTGATTTTTATATAATTTTAGAATGTTTTGTTTTTCACTAACTTTGAAACGCTACTAAATCGTGAAATTATTCTTGCCAGACATTTTTATTAACATTTTGTTATTATTAAAAGTGCTCGATGCTATTTTTTGTAAATAAAAAAAGTATGTTCAAACCATGTTAAGATAGCTGTAATTTTAATAATAATAAATATATAATGAAATGAAATACGTTCATTACAATGGAAAAAATAAAATGGTTTGAAATTAATTATTTTATTTATAAAGAATATCATCGGGCCCATTACAATAACAAAATACTATCAAAAACAATAATAAAAGTTACTGAAACAAAAAAGATTCCTAAATTTATTTATAAATCAAAATTTTGACCTGTAAGAGTGTGATACGTATTAGAAAACTCAGCGTTAACCGGCTGCCAGGTATCCTGAATCCTGTTTGGAAGGGCATAATATATCTTCATATTAAAGAACCAGCTTTTCTAAAATTCTCGTTTATCCAACGTTGCTGGCTCTTGTACTAAGGTGTCGAAAAAAAGTCTAGTTACATTAACTACAATTTTTTGTCTTTCCTTATCCTAGAAAACCCCTTGCGTTTTATGGGACAAAAAGTATCCTAAATGTAACCTTGTAATATTAGTCATCACTGGGTCAAGGTTCGAGCAAAATTGAGTCAGTACTTTCAGAGTGATGCGTGTTCACAGGGACAGACAGACAGACAAACATTGTAAAAGGATTATTTTTGGCTTCTATATCGATAACAAAGTCCCCGATTATAATTTTCAAAAAATGTTTAAGGTACAGATTTGGCCTTGTAACAGTTTTATTATAGTAAATAATAAATGTAACGTATAACAGAATTAAATTTTTTATACTATACTAGCGGGTTCGGCGCACGTTGTCCTGCTTTGATAATAAAAAAAATTCAAAGAGTCTACTGCAGCGTCATCTACCAGGTCCAATTGCATCTAAACCATTTTTGAATCCAACTGAACAAACAAAAAATTTCATCAAAATCTGTCTCTCCGTTTAGAAGGATTTCAGTCACAAAATCGCACGGGCAAAAGAAACAAATATGTAATTAGCTGTACCCGTGACTTCGTCCGCGTGGAACCTAATGTTAAAAAACTGACTAATAAAATCAACAGAATATATTAAGGCCATTTACTTATCTACTTTTTTTTCGTACCTACGTCGCGTCCTCATTAAAATTACAATAACTTTTGATAGAGTGAACCGATTGTAATAAAACCAAGACTAAATGTTACTCGAGGATATGCTTTAGTATTTTCTTGGTTTTATCATGAACGCAGTACTTTGGCAATGACGGGTGTTCCAACAAACAGACAGACAGATAGATATTTCTAAAAATGATTGAAATGTATTTTATTACTTATTCCAAAACACCAGTAACAATTTTTTTCACAAAATCTGTAAAGCACAGACACGTTAGATTTACATTCTTATTATATGTATAGATTATTTCGACTCAATCAGTCTAAAAGTTTTATAGACCGTGGATACAAACTCGTTGCCTAATCATGACTGATATATCCCGATTACTTAATGAGGTTTTGTCGTGAACGCATTCTATTTAACTCCATTACTAAACTAAACCTGGGCAAGAACTGAAAAGTTCGCGCAGTCTTGCCTTTGCCGTATCGTGGAGTTGTGGAACAGTCTCCAGGCCAGTGTGTACCCTTTTTCTTAAGTCATTGGACCTTCAAGCGTAACACCCACTCGGTGATCGCCACTGTTTTCTATACTATCCTTACTATCAAGCAAAGTACAAACACTTTACCGTATTACTATTAAAAAAACCACATGTTGTAATATATTCTAATGAGAAACTCTACCAGAAAGTTTTGCTAGGTAATGAGGTAAGAGGTATACCTATATACTGATTACTGTTTAGTATACTTAGGGAGATATTGAGTATGAATGAAGAGATTTTTTATAAAAATAAACTCAGGCAAGCAACTTTAACAAATACCTGGCTGCAACAATAACAAAATGAAAACTATTTTCATTATAATTTAACTATTCTACTGGCAGGCTAAACAAGTGTTGTAGCCTTTAAAAGAAATTCCTTCCAACTTTAAAATTAAAACTTAATCAGGTTTATATATACGTTGCTAAATATTATGCTCAACTCACTGATAAGTTTTTAACATATGGGATGACAATTACATCTAATTCTATATATATATAGAAGAGATTCCCACCTATATATTGACTCATCACGATATCTCTGGAACCATAAGGCGTAGCGACTTGAAATATGGTAGGAATATTCCTTTCGCCGAGTAGAGGTCAGTTAAGAACGGATTTTACGAAATTCCACCCACAAGGGGATTGCGGGGGTGTATGTGTATATGTAAGTATGTAAGTAGGTGTGTAAATTAAAGAAATGCTTTTTCAAAAACATTTGTAACTATGACACCATAGTTATTTAATACATTTTAAAAAACGCGTGCGGAGCCGCGGGGTACTGCTAGTATTCTATAATTTGATTTAATTCAAATTGAAAATTATAAGTACGCGATACAAGTTGTCACATCTTTTATAATTAAAATGTTCATATAAGCACCATATATGAATAGTTTTTACAAGTCTAGCGTTAATTTCCATAGTACACTTCACTAACTACATCAGGTAAAATGTACATTAAAAGAATATAAAGGATTTATAACATTTTAAACAAAGTTATACACAGTTGCTACCGAATTCAAAAATTCTAGGTCCTACTCTAACGCAATCGACACCCGTTTACGACGTAATAAAACTCAATACCACCCGGAAGCAGTGTTGGATTTAGATTAACGTAAGTGGGGGTATACCGCCCAATATCTGACATTATTAAAACTTGTGTAAATTTAAAATTACCTCGCATTTCGACAAAAAAATGATATGGTTATAATTTTATAATTCATAATTCATATTAAAATCACAAATTAATGATTTTTTTTTAGTTCCTGACAAAATATGTCTTATGCCTAGTTTTGTTTTAATTACGATTAGAATTCGTACAGCCGCTTTAGCGTTGTTTATAGCCAAACAATCAAAGATACTGCTTTCTTAACAATTACGTACTTATGTTTCTAGCTCCGCTCGCGTGAAGTATCAAGTCATTGTTTAAGGTATTTATTTAAATAAAGATTTGTATGAATTACATAGTTTATTTTAAATAAAAATATGTATTGTTGTACCTTTTGGTACACATAGAATAAGAGAATAGAGCAGAATTCTTCCGAACGCACCACGGAGCGCTTTCAATAACGGGTGGAAAACTCTAGATGCCTGGGGTTATAATGTTCCAGGCAGTATATTTTTAGAACACCACTGTGATTTAACAATATACAGCGTTAAATTGATTAACATTTTATGGTCTGAGTAACATACAGCAACAAATTGTAGTTATTTTACGATCACTTATTATCCACCACCACATATTATCCACTAGCTTTTATCCACGATTTCGTCCGCGTGGAATAGTTACTTTGGGCTAACGCTAACTTTAACTCGCGACTTCGTTTACGTAGAAGGTGAAAATATTTTTCAATAATATGTACGTTAACCCCGATTTTGAAACATTCCTAGCTTGATGATATTATTCTATAGCCTTCCTCGATAAATGAGCTATCTAAAACCGAAATACTTTTTCAAATCGGATCTGTTGTTCCTGAGATTACGGTGTTCAACCATACAAACAAACTCTTCAGCTTTATACCTAGTCCGATCATAAGTTCCGTAACAAATGAAAATGCATTTTTTTAATGAAGTAATGTAATATTATTAAAATTTATACCTACATATTTATAAGTCTCAGCAAAAACTATAAACATATTCTATTCGAAATAGCCACCTTTGGCTTTTATATAGGCCTTTAATCTGTTTGGCCACGAATTTATGGATTTACGCACTGTTTCCAAGGGAAATTTCGCCACTGCTTGCTCCAAAGATTTTATAAGTGACTAAATGTCGCCGTGTCTTTTAGAGCAGGCCATGTCCTCTAAAACTGACCATAATTTGAAGTCTAAAGGAGCTAGATGAGGGCTAGTCTTCAGCTCTTATAAAGTCCGGAACATTGGTTTCAAGCCAGGCATGGGTAGTTCGTGCCTTGTGACCAAGTGCAGAGTCCTGCTGGAAAGTCCACGGTATATTTTATAAAAGTGTATTGCTGAGAGGATTCACAGCATGATCCAAGACTGTATCATGATACACTTTGGCTGAAATTTTCACTCCTTTTTCACAAAAATGTAGTTTTGTGACTCCTTGATAAGATACGGCCCACCAAACCATCACCGACGCAGGATGGTGGCCACGTTGTACCTTTCCGACAACTTGAACAGCTTCTTTAAAACTGTGAGCGTACACTGTATCATTTTGCTTATTGTAGTGTTCTTCAATCGTGAAAATTTTTTCATCGGTAAAGAGGATATTTCTGTGCCTTTCACTTGCGTATCGCGACAGAAGGCGTTTTGATCGATCCACTCTCTTTAATTGTAAAGATTGATTTAGGGCATGTCCTGTATATCGATGATAAGCACCGAGCTTCAGGTCTTGTTTTATAATACGCGACAGAGTCCTCGCGGGAATCTTCATGTCTCGCGATAATATTTTTGCTTCCTAATGGGGTTTCGACGAATTCTGGCATTAACAGCCTTTTTAGTTCTAACGGCACGCAGCCGCCCCGATCTTTTCGATCGAACATACGGCTGATACCAAGCTTTTGAAGTGTCTGGAATATGACTGACGGCTCCATACCCACTTGGTGCAAGGCGATCACTGCAATCCTACTTTCTTTAACACCCCATTCCATATTGTAATTTGATTATGAACACGAAAAAATATGTGAAATAGCGTAAAATCGAAAGAAGTTTTTAAAATAATATACGTGTTCCAAATTCAAAATAAAAGTAAAAAGTTGAAAAAAGAAAAGTTTTTATATAACAGTATTTATGGCCAGACTAGTTACATTAGTATAGATAGTATAGTATAATATAGACAGTATAGATATAATTCAGATCGAAATTAAATATAGTAATGTATGTTCAAATATATTAAATCGATTTTATAGGACGTTTCATTTTACATTATCCCGTCATCTTATGGCTACACGCAGCACCGCATTTTGAACAATTTTCTTTAATGTCTCTGACGGCGCCATTTTAAGCTCATATTGACGGCTGTACTAGTCTTAATTTCTACTAATTCCATACCATCAATTTCATTAATGTTAACTGAAATTACTTCTAAGCTCGTTTTTAAACCATAAAATTTAATTCCAAGCTACTTAGACCTTAATTAAATATACATTTAAGCTTCGATTGGTATTATGAATCCTGGTTGCGCCGCTTTATATATATTTGAAATTCCCGCATTATTGTGATCAGATCACGCCACTTTGAAGCCCGACCAATTAATTGTGATCAGATCACGCCACCAGCCCCGCACCCTTTCCTATGGCACATGCTTATATAAGGTAGCGCGACGAACGCGCCGCCAGTACATTACTGTTGTGTTGTCCGCGCCGCATCACAGTGTTGTTGTGTCCGCACCGCGCCACATGCTAACATTTTGAGTTTTCGCATGGTCGAGTGAGAAATAAACGCATCGCTACATACGTGCCGACATACATTATAAACAATAAGTGTTGTGTGGGAGAAGACCCAGTGGAGAGAAACGAGAATCACCTAGCCGGCTAGCCACGCGGAAACTGCAGCACCGCGAGGTATGTGCCAAGTTTCCTTCCTACCCTTGTCTCCCTCTTCGTAGCTGATCGCAATAGTTGAATATCAAATATAGCACCCCCGCATATACAGTCCACTTAAATTTAGCATAGAAACCCCCTCACCGCGCCCTACGGTGACGTCGACATCGCAACGGCGTCACCAAATCCTTTACCTTAATTGACTGATTTTCTATTCTGAAATCTAAATACATCCCTGTGCAATAGTTAACACCTAGGCGCTGAAACTACTTCTAATGGGGTGAACCATTTTAAGGCCTCACGATTTGTTCCGACACTTCGGGATACTCTACGTTCACGTTTGTATAAAGTCTGAAAGTTTGCGTCGAAAATGGAAAAATAAAAATTTATTACTTTTGAGTTATACAACAGTATTTTATAGCCTAATATTTGTTATCATGGCACAGCGGTTTGATTTTTAATTTTTGTATTACTAACATCTCAAGTAGGTATGCTTGAACAAACCCGTCATAAAGCATTATTTCTTTGACATAGGTATTCACAGTTCGGCCCTTCTCAGTAGCACTTGATTCTCATCGGATGACCAATCCGACCCCGGCCCACGCTACCACGCTACCAGAACGACACGGTCTGCAAACTGTTACCTACTTCATTCTCACTTAACATTCCTTTTGACCTACATTTTGTATAGTAATTGCTCCGCTCTTATAGATGGAAGCGTTATATTAGATACCCTATAATCTTCCTTATAAGATAAGTTATAAAATATGATAATAATCTTTGAAAACTAACCGACACTTTCAAGGATTTACTCGTTCAAACAAACAAAAGAAATTTAAGTATTGAAAAGCACGTGGAACTATAATTAATTTCGACTAACTCAAGAGTTATCTTCGTTTTATCAGATACGTTGTAGTTAAAGTACTAAACCGGTATAAAAACTACAATAATTTAATTTCATAAGGTTTATCTTGTTACATTAACTTATTACTTCGAACTTCAGAATATAGATTCGGAATGACCTTTCCAACTTTAACCACATTCTGCACTCATACATAAATTCTAACAAGTGATTAATCAATATAATATTAGCAGTTTTTAGTTTTAGCGGGATCTTGTAATGTCATGTAATCAGTTTTATATATTATTCGCAGTATTGTGATATTTGGCTCAATAATTTGTATTATTTCTGGTGTTTTAGGTAATATGGTTCGCTTGTTGTACACAAGTGAAATGGATGAGAAATAATATCATGGATTCTGAGTTGCCATAAAAACTCCCTGAAAAATTCTAACGAGACAGCCACCATCTTGTTAGTTCATTGAAATGATCACAAGAAACTTATAACATCATTAGCTACTCGAGAATGGCAATAATAATCTACTAGAAGATTGGTTGCCGATAATAAAAAAATATATAATATCTATTCTATACATATAATAAGAATGTAAATCTAACGTATCTATTAGGGTGGAGTGAAAAAAACAAATTTTTTTTTTTCTTAGCCTGGGGGTCAAATTTATAGCTTATAAAAAACAAAAATTTATTTGAAAAAAAAAAAAAAATTTTACTCAACATCTTGAGCCAGCCCACTCATTTTTAAAATTAATTACGACTAAAAATAATTGGTTGCAAAAAAAAATTTTTTTTTGTCTTTGAATCTCTTAAAACATCTAAGAACTGGCAATTATGATCATTTCCAACTCAAATTTTATTCTAGTGCCCTAAAGAGGAATGGTACTTTTTGGGATTTTTTTTTAAAATTAAAACAATAGTCACAAAAATTTTTTTTTAACTTGTGATTTTTAATTGGCATAAAAGAGGATACTCTGAAGTTTCTAGAACGCCTTCAAAAATTTTTTTTTTGCAACCAAATATTTTTACTCGTAATTAGTTTTAAAAATGAGTGGGCTGGCTCAAGATGTTGAGTAAATTTTTTTTTTTTTTTTCAAAAATTTTTGTTTTTTATAAGCTACAAATTTGACCCCCAGGCTAAGAAAAAAAAAATGTTTTTTTCACTCCACCCTAGTATCTATACTTGTTAGATTTTTGTAAATAAAAATTGTTGCAGATATTTTGGAATCATTACATAGTATAAAACAAAGTCCCCTACCGCGTCTGTCTGTCTGTCTGTTCGCGATAAACTCAAAAACTACCGAACGGATTTTCATGGGGCTTTCACCTGTGGATAGAGTGATTGATGAGGAACGTTTTAGTATATAATTTGTCAAGGATTTTTTTATAATCAGGGCGGGACAACGTCTGCCGGGCTCGCTAGTAAATAATAAAATACATTTCAATCATTTTTAATAATGTCTGTCTGTCTACTGGTTTGTCTGTTTATTTGAACACGCATAGCTGCTACATACTCCTACACTCACATGATGCATCCACGATACAATTTCACCAAGAAGTTTCACCAAGTCTTGGTTTCATTAAAATCGATTCACTCTATCAAAAGTTATTGGAATTTTAATGACGACGCGACTTAAGTACGAGAGATAAGTAGATAAGTTAATGGACGTAATACTTTAGGATGATTCTATTAGTCACTGTTTTTTTACATTATTTTCCACACGGACGGAGTCGGCGGCACAGCCGGCATTATTTAATATGCGTGTGATCACAGTGTAGAATCTTAATCGTGACCACGTATTAATCGCTCGACGTGATATAGAGAGTTATGCATAAGATTATCTTAGTACAGTGTAAGTAAGATTTACATAACACTGTGATACAGACCACTCAGGCTAATAGACAGGACATGTATCGGGGTAAAGAATGTCCGCAATTTTATTAACAATAGAATTGCTAAAATAATGCAATATTAGAAGTATAATTAGTCCTAAGCGAGCATGCAATCTTCTTGAGGACCATTAATTATTATTACAAATATTATTCGATAACTTTATACAAAGGATATTTTTAAGGACTAGGTAAGTAGAAAAATATAGGTCAAAATGTAATTTACTCTATAGGTAATTTAAGATAACTACTGCCGGCAATTTGCAGTATGAAACAAAGTACAAAAATCTACTGTAAACAAATACCATTAGTAGCTAAGCTCACAAAAATATAGTTACATACTTGTTTGTGCCTGCCGGTCCGCACGCGTTTTTATCGAGTAATTATATTATTTTCGACTTTCAGACTATCTATACTAAATACTTATATTGTACGTATAAGGATTTCTATTCATTCATAAGTATTGCACAACCAATAGAAAAACAATATTAACTCAACATGTACAAAATTGTATAAAAAATTGTAAAACGAACAACGTATACACATTTTTTTGCATAACAGATACCTAATTCGGATAAATAATTTTAAACAAAACCACAGTTTTATTAACAAATTAAAATCTTTAACAGAATAAAAAATGTACAGATACAAGACAAATACATTAATACGAATGTGTTTTGTTTTAAAATAAATGTTATCTCTTTGTGTAATGTAATCAATTAAACATAGATTAATATTTTGTTCTAATAACTTTGAAAATTAAAAAAAAAACATGCACAAAGTATAAAAACAATATTAACAATAACGCTTAAATTCAGAATAGTAAATAAGGTATTACACTGGTGAATTGGCACTAATACTCCATCGGTGCGGCGCGGCGCAGCGTGCTGGCGCAGTTTAAATTCCCTCTGATTTATATTATCCCGGTCATTCCCTCGTGTATCTGATTTCTAATAGACGATGTGGGTAACTTATGCTCGTGGATAGAAATTATTTTCTCTTCTTCAAATTGTGTAATATATTGCTTGTAATAAATACCAGCTTGTAAGAGACCCACTGCAGGGCCATAGGCCTCTTCCCGAAGGTAGGTATGGGCATAATCACCACGCCAGCCTACGACGTATTGTTGATTTTATGTCTGAAAAATCCATAGTCCTAATTTTCCCACATACAGTACTTAAAGTACTTAAAGAACATTTCTCAGATTCAGTTTTTCTCACGATGTTTTCCTTCGCTGTCAGTCGACAGTGTTACCAATTTTTTAAATACTAAATGTACGCGAATGCCAAAAAGTTCGTTGGTACATAATAAATAAATGATTTTGAACACAAACGTTTTTGTGCGTGATGTTACACGTGTTTGGTTCATTTCGTTTTAATTCCGAAATCGATTTTCGCCGCTGAATATTTAGTGAATGCTTGTTCTTTCTTATCCAGATATAGACAACTAGCTCTTCTCTGTGAATGCGTTCGTCATAATTTAGATTTCAGCTATCTCTCGAGAAGCGTACTCTTTTTTCTGTGTGAAAGGTACCCTATGTCCTTTTCTGTACCCCTGATTGTATGTTTGCGAAATTTGACAATGATCCCTTAGGTAGTTAAGGCGTACAAGCGTGACAAATAAATAGACTCACATTCATATCGCATTTTTAATATTAGTAAGGATTTAAACGATTGTGATTCACATTATCGAAAAAACAAAAGACTACCACATGCATTTGGCAATAAGTTTTAATTTAATTAGTAGCGACATCTACAAAATGTCTACAGTAACAGGCGTATAGGGACCTATTCTGGTAAATTATTATACGATCATAGAGATTAAAGTAAGTTTTAACGTCTTAAGATATTATACTTGCTTATAAATAAATACATTATTTGCAACTATTGTTTATATTAATGTAAATAAATAATTATTATATTTGATCCAGTTAATAAATTTTTTTGGAAATATACTATCGAAAATATCATAATTTATTTACAATTATGTAAAGATAAAAGTAAAATAGTATCAAAAACTAAGATTATAAGTTTACTACTATTAAGCCGAGATTATTAATAATCGTGTAATTATTAATTAATAATGTTCAAATCTATCGAAAAGGTCATAAGATATTATTTTAGTTGAAAAGTATGATTTTCGAATATTGACGAATTTCGGCGATTAGTTGTTGATAAAGAACTATGCGTTATTCAAAAATCGATTTCAAAATAATCATCATCAGCCTGTAAGAGATCCACGGCAGGGCCATAGGTCTCTTCCCGAAGGAAGGTATGGGCGTAATCACCACGCCAGCCCACGACGTATTGGCTATTTCAAACTCTGAGAAATCCATATT
Organism: Antheraea yamamai; assembly: GCA_036509395.1. Classification (NCBI taxonomy): domain Eukaryota; kingdom Metazoa; phylum Arthropoda; class Insecta; order Lepidoptera; family Saturniidae; genus Antheraea; species Antheraea yamamai. The sequence goes on from AP028445.1 coordinate 21,038,044, forward strand.
TCTACATTTTTCCACATAGAGTAGTACTACAAAGAAATTTCTCAGGTTCAGTTCAACATATATGTGTACCAGGTATGCTCGGTACACATATATGTTTCTATAACTCATATAAGCATGAATATGTAGGTTAGCTCAGATAGGTCACGAATTGCATGAGTCAGGCAACAGCCCAAGCCGAGGTGTGCCGTACACCCTTGAGCTAGTTGTCAAATAAAATCGGCTGAGAGCCTTAAGCGCTCGCTTTAGTAGTCCGGTGAAATTGTTAAGACCTTGTTAGGTCAATAGCGTAATCAATACGAGAAAAAAAACTCAGGTTCAAGTTTCCACACGATGTTTTCCTTCACCGTCAGCGGATAGTGTTACCAATTTAAATTAGTAAATGTACACTAAATCCCAAAAATTCGTTGAACGTGCCGGTATTCGAACTTACGGATATCGGAATGATTTTCGACCAATCAAACCACTAGACCAACACGACTTACTTCAAAATATGTAATACTACTATACAATGATATTATAAGTAAAAAGATACGTTACCTACATAATATTTTGACAAAACAAATGGCACGGTAACGCACACTTACGTAAAGTAATATTGTAACGCCACACTGTCTTAGATAAAATGTGGAAGTAAGATGGCATATTCTCAATATTGGTGGTAAAGAAATTGTTATATGTTGCTTAGATACAGGCGGATTGACGAGGCAGCTGTCAAAAATAAGCTAGTTAGCCAAGTTTTAACAAGGTACTGTCGAAGCGCTTATAACGTATCTACAGCGTTTTAGTTATAATATCATTGCTATAATGAGAGTATTCTGGATTATGGATATATCGAGAAAATAATTTCCATCATACAAGTTGCATAGTTTTCGTCCAGTTGAATACTATAGCTTCATTATGCTAAACGTGTAACCGTTAGGGTTATACTACCGAGCTGTGCTCGGCGATATCCGCCGTAACTGTTCTCGTAGTTGGGCCACTAAATAAGCGGTTTTACGGCAAAAATATTTAAAAGTAATCTATATAAAAAAGAATCAATTGCAGAACGTATGTAAGGATATCGCTTTAAAAGGGTTGCACATATTTAGCTAATTCTTTTTTATTGTGTTTGTAATAGTTTGAACAAGGTATGTATAAAAAAAAATCGTACGGACAAATAGATAAAAAACGAGTGTGCTTTAGACCACATGACTGAATCAAAACTTCGTTAGCTCCATCTATATGTATATATACGTTCGCCTCGCCCTATCACACTTTTCGTAACGCTCTCGTCATGCATTCAGCAGCTCACTCCCCAAGTCAAGCGTGCGTAAAGTAGTTTCACTTCAAAAAAAGTCGAGGCAGTCGTAAGGACCGTCGACAACAGAAGTGAAAACTCAAAACAATGGAATAACTGTGTTTTGATTCAATGGAATAACTTAAATTTTTAAATTAATTATACTGTGAATTAAATTTATTTATTTTTATTTAAATTATATGATCGGTATATTTAAATTATTCTGGCTTTCATGTCTATTGGCTTTTCGAATAATAGTTATATATTTTTCATACATTTTATTAATTCATCAAACATATGATGGGCTGCACAATCTCATTACAAAATATCAATATTAGATGTACTCAGGCCGCTATACTACGCATCACTAGTCGGACGCAAGCAGCTTAAGCGCAATGCGGTCGGTCACGCTTACCAGCATGTAGCTGACGCTAAATCATAAGTTTATATTCTGTTAAAAATACCGCTCAAGTGGTCTACGAGAAACAAAATTTGGGAACCTCTGATCTACATTCTACCCGCGAATAATTAAGTTAAGCTACCTGAGAATGGTAAAAAGGACTACATTTGCGTCACAGAACACACTTTGGGAACATCTGGTAAAGTCTTTAACAAATTTCATGGCATACCGTGTGAGGTATCCAACTTCGAAGGACTTAGTGGACTCTAATTTAAACTGGGTGGAAACACCACAGAGAATTGAATGGTCAAATGTATAAAAATATAATCGGGATATAAGTTCACCAATTTACCTTTCGTGGCCGAAACTGCCACCGGCCTGATAGCTCGCAGGTTTCTGTGTACTTCCTTCTCACTAACAGAATCGAAATATAAGCAAGCCGCCTTAATTTATTGCGATGAAGTTCCGACTAAAAACATTTACTGCGATATTAAACAAACAAATCTTAATACATTACTGATTTGTATATATAAAAAAATGTGTGTACTGACGTACACACGTAAGAACTTACACTTCACTAGCTTTAAAAAAACATGAAATGCAATTGATTTGATAAAAAAAAAAACTTTAAAAAGCTATAAAATGAATATAAAAAACCACTTTTATCCCGAATACTTACAATAAATTATCATTCACTACCATATATGTTTTAAAATTACACACAAATACACATGTATGGATAGCACTTATATAAAACACGTGTTGTACATTCATATGTATTTGAATGTACTTCAATATAGCTATTAGTTCTCACGAAAACTTGACAGACAATTACCGACCACCTTCATGGTGTCGCTTTTAGGAGTCGGTATTTGCGCACGTCGTAAAAATTTGTCTTCGTCATTTTTTGCAAACGCGTGAAAAGAAGTATAACTTAAAAAAAAACCAGAATCTCTCCTCTATATGTTAAGATATGATTCAAAACACTTTTAATTCCAGTGTGCAAATGACATACTATTGGGTAAACGCTTTTGACAAGTCGTAGCACAATTTAAACAACCCTTAAATCTACGACGCGTTCGTGTTTTCAAACAATATATTACGATTATATATATATATTATTATATTATATTAAACGAGTATTTTTGTACCTTTTGTACTACCAGATTCAAAATTTGTATTCAAATAAAGATAAATATAAAACATTTTATAAGTGTTTAAAGTGTGAACAGTCTGGCGTCTAAAATATTCAAAGTGCAGTCGCGTTAAGGTGAAATGTAAATACAGTTAAAAATCACCATCTAAAGAGGAGAGATGAATTATTCAGATGAAGCAGCACGATCGCATCCATTGCTGCTTCAATATTAAATCTCTGACATCGATGCGCTGAAACAAATAACTTATTCTAACGTACGATATTTAAACGTGATTGTAACGATATGAAAAGACAGAAATAAATAGATTTTCCATATATGATGCTGAAAGTTGATAATGAGGAGGATAGATGATCTAAAAATTAATAGTCCGATGAAGCTGTTAAGACCTTGCTAGGTCAATAGCGTAGTCAGTTCAAGAAAAAAAAGTGATCTAAAAAAAATATTCATCAGTAACTAATCAAAACCAGTTTAAGTTTAACTAGTTTAAGACAAGACATCATAAAAGGAGATTGTTAAGTAATGCAAAAATATAACTGACATAAAAAGTAGAATCATTTAAATTAAATTTGGTTGACTAACAAACTATGGTTATGTTTGACAACGAAAGTAACGCAAAATCGTACGATATAATTTATTTATTGTAAATACTAGCAACTTTATTTATTCTACACAAGTGGGCTCGGCGGACGTTATGTCGCCCTGATAAAAAAAACCTTCACAAATTATAGGTATACTTGAACCTTCCTCATGAATCACTTTATCTACTGGTGAAAACCGTATAAAAATCCGTTCAGTAGTTTTTGAGTTTATCGTGAACAGACAGACAGACAGATAGACGTGGTAAAGGAGTTTGTTTTATAATATGTAGTGATTTAATAAAATTTCATTGGAAACTACACAAATGGCAACACCGATACTGCAATTAATAACAAAGAAAGAGTTCCAGGTTTTTGAAGTTATACTTCTTTAGGCGCGTTATGAAAAAATGATGAGAGTGAAATTTTAATTTTTGTGACACAAAATTAACAGTATAAAGCTGTCTGCTTAACCGCTCATTAAGTCTCGAAAAAAAAGCTACCAACAAAATAGAAATTGAACCTCAATATTAGTCGCGCATGTTGGTACGCTCGTCGTTTTTTTTTTTTTTTTTTTTTCTACAAACGTAGATTAAGGCCAAAGATAAAATTTTTGAACAGATCGTTATCTTGTTACGCCAAAGAAGTATAACTTCTAACGCGTGTACTTAAGTACACACACACTTTTTTTTTAACTTTATACAAAACAGGATAGGTATTTTTTTAAAGTAAATAATCATATCATTTTATTATCGACTCTCATAATAAGTATATTTAAGAAGTATTCTTTTCCAGCCCGTGCCGATTCAAACACTCACGTTACCTCAAACATTTATACAAGATTTCATTGAAACCAATTCAAAAGCCCGCTTTGTATTCTCGAGTTACGCAAATATAGGATAATTGAATCAAGATTTAAAATTGTAAAAATGCTATACGAGGCGCTGACGTTTCAAAGTTTTAGCAGTTATTATAAACTCTGTACGTATCCAAAATTAGTAGACTGAAAACGTCTCAATGTTGTTTATTTCTGCTGCCATTTATGGAGTTTTTACATAAATCTCAGGATACTGAACCCAATTATAAGTATTACCACTTAATTACCCGGGATCAAAATTAAAAATATATATCATTATAATTAATTAGCTATTAAAATTGCAAAAAAACAGTCGCAAATCATTTTCAAAGATTAAAAAAAATGTTCTACCGATATATTGTTGGCAAATTTGTTGTCTCTTTGATTATATCACATAGTATTTGAAATCACTTGCAAAATTTTACAAAAACACACTAATAAGCCGGAAATAATGTCACTAAAAATTATAACTGAAACGCTTTTCATAACTAACTTATGAGTATTCGCAACGAATAATGTGTAAATCTTACGTCAACTTTTTAGACATATTTGTAAATGATAAAAAAAACGCTTAACTTTAATAACCTGCATCGTTTAGTTCCTTCAATAATAATGCGTATATATTTTCAACTTCTCTCTGTGTAAGCACAGAACAGTGGAAACAGATAGTACACTTTAAATAAACGATGAATTTAAAAGAAAATGAATTTTGATATATAAGTAGCATTGACATTATTTATTATTGCCATTTGAATCACCCATGTGTTAACTATAAAAACAAACATTTTTTTAATTGTTACATTAAAAATGCAGCAAACCAAAAATCTATATATATATAAGAGATTCCCACCTATATATTGACTCATCACGATATCTCTGGAACCATAAGGCGTAGCGACTTGAAATATGGTAGGAATATTCCTTTCGCCGAGTAGAGGTCAGCTAAGAACGAATTTTACGAAATTCCACCCACAAGGGGGGGTGCGGGGGGGTAATCAGGCGGGACAAAGTCAGCCGGGCCCGCTAGTATTTTATATAATTTAAAACTTGGTCAGGTATTAACGAATGTTAAAACTACCCCCGGTTCGGTAAACAAGCAGTCATCGAAAAAAAAAACAATAAGAAACTGCATATTGATCGACGTCATCTGAAACCTGCTTGACTTGTGTTTGAACTTATTTTCCGGTACATCAGTATTATGCTTTGGGGGCTTGTTGTACAACTTTATATAATTACATAAAAATATGGGATGAGCAATTTGTGTTTATTTTCAGTATAAAAAAAATGTCAGTATTATAGAAATTCTAGCCTCTTTAAATTTTCTCGAACATACATTACATTATTAAGGCTATACGAGGTAAGTAGAGTTAAGACACTGAATATATTAGTTAATCAAGTAGAGATAAGTTATGTAAAAAGGAAAATAAATTGTTTAAAAGAATCTTCGAAGGAAAATAAACTTTCTGATTAATTACCTAAAACTTAAAGTCATATTTTCCACGTAAATTAGGTTGCCCCTTAATTCGATCTCCAAGATGAGGTTAAATTAAATCAGGTATTGAAAATTATGATGTCGCTCGTGTTAATACACTAGCTGCATCTAATTTACAATGGCGTAAGCCGTGCAGAATAACTCGAAAGTTTCCACGTTGAAAATTCACCGCCAGAGGTTAAAAGGTCCATCATCCCACAAAATTTTGAAAACCTCCCTTGCAACAAGTATTTCATATTTTAACGTACGCTTAAATGTTCTGCCAATTTTGTGATGAGATTTATCGAAAAAAAAAGAGTTTTGAACTTGTTTCCCGCAACCCATTTTTTGATTCAAGTCCTCATAAAATACACATTTTTATTTATACTTTATACATTTATTACCTCGATTATGGTGAGTACTTCTAATAATTTCAAATAATATGAATAAATAAAATTAATTATTTAATATAAAAAATCATTAATTTCTGTAACTATTTATATAAAAGTATGATATGATTTCATATACATGTACGAGTATATTATCTTGTGTTAAGAAATAAACCAACATAAGCTACATAGACTTATAGCATTCTGACATAAATATTAAGGTAGATGAATTCAGTAGAACGTATAATAGCACTTTCCGTCCATATAAGTCAGTTTGTGATATAAATTTATGAAATCCACAGAAATGCGACTAAGAAGTGAACAGTTGTATAATACCAACTCCCTTCCCAGTCGGTGTGTGGCCATGAAAACTGAGAATAATTAAATTTATACAATATCCACTAATGATTATCATATAGTTATGACCTGCATAAAAAAAAACTACTTCCAAACGTAGAACTCTCTAAAAACATCGAATGTTTTTTCATCGTAAAAATAAACCAGCATGGTGGCTCTTAGATTCGCGCAACACCTACGCACACACATTGAAATCTATTCGTTCCAAATACTGTAAAAAACCAAGTTATATTCTGGATGTCGAAGTAAATATAAAAAACAAAACGAATAGATCTACAAGAAGACTACAGAGTAATGTAAATATTACCACAGAGTACTGTACAAATTGTGTCTTCTGTAATGATAACTTTGTTCTACTTGTTTCTCTCTTAGTACGTTTTTTTACTGCAGTCGGCATTTCACCATAACAATATTTATTATGATGAAATGTAATAAAGCTTTCAAATGTAAATATACCTTACCTTACTATAGTCTGTCCCGAGCAAAATTTTTACCAAAACATCGATTCATAAAATATTTCAGTTTAGTTATGAAGGGTAGATTACGTCTTGTGTCTCAATATGACTAAATTGATAGCTTTCAATGAAAATAAATACTAATTATAATAATGATAAGCGATTATTCTTGACATTCAGTAGCCAAATTTCAATAAGCCTTTATTTAGTAATACGTTTTCTCGTGTAGTTAAATAATTTTATGTTGCATTATAATTATGGCCTGTATTCATAGAAAATCCATTAGGAATGATATCAATATTCAGATATAACTGTATTTTTCCGTATCTGGTATTGGAGCATAAACCTATTATATTTTAAAGTCGCAAACAATGAACGCAGTTACTATAACATTATAATTATACTAGCTGTTTTAGTCGCGTATTATTTTTTAAAATCTCAATATGACTATCAGCACAGTTAAGTAAACGCAAATAGATTCCGTATGAAGAATAACTATTGCTTAAGAACTTGTCTATGCATCTGCGCCTTGCAGTACCGTGCTGGCATAGGCATTCACAGTTTGGGTCTTTTCAATAATGCTAGGTTCGGATCAGGCACTAGTTCGCTCTCGATCCCAAGAGCCTGCAATCCGTCACACAGTTCGTCTGCTCTCGCTTAGTTACGTTAGTTCTATACCTGTTCATTTATATTTTTTATGGCAACCATTATGCTCCTTATGGTTATAGCATGATAATAGATAGCGTTCAAGTATGTAGGTGGACAGATATAGGAGTAAAAGAAGATCGAAAAAGTTTTGGATAGATTGTGTGAAAAATGATATGCGTAGAAAAAATGTGAATACTGAGATGACATCTGATAGAGGAAAGTGGATAAGGAAAACATATTGTACCCACCGTACTTAAGTGGGATAAGGGTAAGAAGAACAAGAAGAAGAATTAGATAGTGTATAACCATCACCAATAAATAAGTTATTAAATATAAACGAATAATAGTATATTAAATGTCAGGAATGTCACTGACGTTGTGGCCGCACGAGACTACGGGCGAGGTGAGCTGGAGAGATATCTCAGGCAGAGTTCCGCGCGTCGTCTCCTTTTGTGCTTTCGCCGTGCACTGGTTATAATCGCATTGAAGCTGCCTTGTTATGAATACATTCCAACCCTTAAATAGGATAGTGATATTTGAAAATTGGAATCCACACTAATATTCTTCATCTCAACATATTGTATGTTTTTTTTGTTTCTGCGAAAGAGAAATTCTCAGTTAGAAAAAATAATTTTTAATTTCATAGTTTATTTATCAAGGAAGGTACTACTACGCAACGATTGTTAGGAGCAGAGCAGTTATAATACAAATAGTAGGTTATAATGACGAACTTATATATCTGCGCGACACGACACAAGCACCGAGAGCGAAAAAAAATTTTAAGCGAGTGAATCCGCAAGGCACATATCTTGTTTTTAGATAGAAATAATTTCATTCTCGTTTAGAGAATTTATTCCGAATAGTTTACGTGTATAAGATGATGTATTTATACAAAACGAAAAAAAGGCATTGTAGTGAAATCAAAGGAAAGTGTTTTCAGTTGCTTACATTGATAAAAATGTCTAAACCATTTAAGATACATCAGTATGATGTTAAAATAAAAGCATATTATTTCAACGCATATTTTAAAGATGTTCAGGATTTAGAAATACGCTCAACAAAATAAAGTTCTTGTGTGAAGTTTTACTCAATACTTTATAGGTCTAATCGCAAGAATTCGAACCTACGTCTATCGACACTGCGTCTGAATATGCTAACCACTGAGCAATCATCGCTTACGTAGCTTGTATGATTTTGATGAGTTAAAGCACGAAAAAAATGAATCTAAATCATTTAAACAGGTATGGCGCCACATGTTGCATTCATGCAAAACCGGATGGATCGCTAGTTTATTTTATATAATAAAATTCTCATTTTTGAGTTGGACTATTTTCTTCCTTTTTCTTAATTTATTAATGCTTCAAAGTTAAAGTGTGAACCTTATTGTTGTTGAATTTAGGTCAGATTTTTTTTCTCTCCAAAGCGTATTCCGCTTTCCCTTTGAATGTACAGGAAGTTTCTTTGTTAACCCTATTTCAAAAATGGAGAGCAGAACTTAATAACACGAATTTAAACGTGACTTTAAAATTTCACCAACGATTTCTTTTTTTTTTTGTGACCCGACGGTCCAAGTGTTAGAAGGTTTATTTTTTTAGCATTTTATAATATGATATGTTGAATGGGAGTGACAGTAGTTACATAATATTTAAATATAAATAAAGAAGAGGTTTTACTGTCAATCTTCTTTAACCGACTTCAGAAAAAGAGGTTCTGTATTCATCCCGTATGTATATATGTCCGCTATTTTCTCAGAAACTACTGAACCGATTTGGTTAGGGTTTCCAATGTTGGATGCTTATTTTATGGAAGGTATATAAAATATTAGGATCTCATGTACATCTTCGGAGATATGTGATGAAACTGTTCATTAACTAACAGCAAATGACTCGTGGTTGCTGTACTCGTACATCTATGAATTCTCACTACTCCATAACATAACATCACGCCTATATGGTTTTACATCACGAACTGAAAAGTATACAATCTTTTTTTTAGAAAAATGTGAACCACCATAAGAAAATACGAACTCAAAAGTATAAATTAATATCTTATTCACTTCATTTTACATAACACTTTGTCTTAATTCAAAAAGACAGAGTAAGATCCAATCACAATACTCAAATATTATCTATTTTATACATATTTTGAAGTCCGCGCCAATTTAAATTTCATGCAAACCAAAAAGTGAAAATTTAAAATACTCTTTAATAAATAAATACGTGTCTTTTACATAAAGACTTAGGGGATTTGACGACGATTAAAAAATATATTCAATAGGTAATATTCGAATATTGTAATAGGATTTTAAATTATTAAAAAAAAAAACAATAATTTGTGTGTAAAATGTCAAAATAACAGCTATTTACTAAATGAATATGACTGTATACACGGTACTTATAACAAAAAGCAATTCTTTTGTCTGTCTTTTCAGTCTAATCTCCGAGACGGTTGGATCGCTTTTGACGGGACTTACACTGTCAGAAAGCTGATTTCATAAGGCAAAATAGTAACACAATAAGATGTACGTGTTAAAAACTAGTCATTACCCGTAGTTTCGCTTACGTGAAAATGGTTTTACTGTTCATGAGAACTACGCGTTTCAGGTGTATTTTATTTTAATTTTACTATTACTATTTTACATTTGCAGTTATTTTTAGGTTTTATTACCCTATTAAGCTTAACCCTTGTCAAAACTTAATGATACGTATCCTAGATATAATATTCTGAAAATACCTCTATCTATCCACAAAAGTATAATTAAAATCAGTTAAGCCAAAATTAAAAATACCTTATTCAATTTAGGCCCTAATAAGGCACTTATGGACGTCAAAACTACCACCGGTTCGGACAAACAACTCGGTCATCGAGAAGAAGCGACAAGAAACTCGATCGGATTTATCTTTTCATTGTTCATATTTTTACAAATTCGCAATACAAATTACTAAAAGCCATTTCGAAGATAAGCACAAACAAACAACCGACAAATCAGTATCAACTCGGTTATAGTAATACTTAACAAAAGTAATTATGTCCATAATACTACGAAATAATTCGTAAAGAACGCGTAGGGAATTCGTGTCACGACTACGCCATTTTGTATAATCTCTCCACCCTTTTCTCAATGGTGACAATTTCGCCTAAACGGTCCGAGTACAATAAAATTAATTCATTGCGTGAACTGAATTAGTGTGAGATAACGCCGAGATTAAGTTATGAGTTATGAAATGCAGCAGTTCGTGTTTTAACACGAGCTTTTATGATACCCTCAAGGTCACGGACCTAGAGAATTAGGGTCATAAAGTATGAGACGCTGAGGCGAATCATTTTTACTTATGAGCACGTATGAACATACATGAATGGTTATTATTACAACGAATAATAATGAAATACATTATTACTACGCAAATTAAAGTCTGCTGAAAACATACCTTCCGCACTCAGCGTAGAGCGGCTCGAATCTTCGGTGACGGGATAATATCCGATCGACTCAACTCATTGGCACGGCGTCGAGACATCGCGTCACTTTGGGTCCCTTATCGCATCTACCGCAGTGAGTGTTCATCGTGTTTGCGGGATGGTAGGGTGTCTGTACCCGACTGGATCGCGACCACCGTACACCAGGTGGAACACCCGCCATAGTGACACGTTTGGGCGTGTCGCGTTCCGGGATCAGCCGGTGTATATCCAGCAACCGGGGGGGGAGGCTTGTAATAATGATTTATATTTTTATCATAATTTTCTGTTATTTAGCTCTATATATTGTAATGTTGGTGGCATTTACGTAGTGATTTGGTCACTGGACAAGTGAAGTGGATGCGAAATAATAATAGGGAGCATGGATTCGGACTTGCCACAAAAACTTCCTGGAAAGTTTTAACAAGCGGGCCACCATCTTGTTAGAACATTGGAATGATTGCAAGAAATTTATAATATAATTACCTACTCGACAATGGCAGAAACAATCTAATAGAAGATAGGTAGACAAAACTAAATTTAAAAAATACACTGCTAATTTGATCAGAAATACATTCGACAGTGGTGCCTCTAAAGTCGAACCTTCAGTCCTTAGAGTCGAACTCTTCAATTTAACTTAATACAATAGCTAAAACTCAGCATGATATCCAAATATAGCACACGTTACAAACAAAGCCATACGTGAGACAATAACACGATGTTGGTATGAAACCGCTGGGAAATCACTAATAAACCGTATACGGTGCGTGAGTAAAGCGGTGTACACGGCGCTACTATATGCCTTTATTTATGCCTTTTAATATGACTGCACTGAACAGGTGATCCATGATATCATTTCCTCGGGGGCTCAATAAATAAACTACGGCCTACTTTCCCAAACCAATTAGGTAGGAACTGCAGTGTTGAATAGAACATAGAAAACATCACTGCTATTTATATAATACGAATAATAACATATCACATGATAATTGTAGATATACCAGATCATTTTTGATACGAATTTCAATCACTGTTATTTTTCAATTGCTATGAGTGAACCGGTTATTATTTTTTTTTGTTCTTAAATATATATACTAATAATAACAATTTTGTAATTTAATTTAAATGTAGTCATATTTAACCACGGCCATTTAAAGAGTGAACATAAATAATATGAAAACTAGCAAACTATAACAGAATAATAAAGAAAATACTAAAACCAATTAATACTATAAAACCATAGAATTATGGAACCGCTCACTTAACTAATCGCAGGTTTGTTACTTTATGTATAAAACCCTATTTTATGAATAGACCGATATCTCTTTATCGCTGTTTTGAATACACTTGTTTATTTTTATTTATTTTCATAGGATGTGACATATAGCAGATCAAATAAGTGTAAAAAGCTCGCTAAATCAGAATCTCGCATTTTGTGTTAGGATATGACTGAAGTAGCTAAATAAACGATTGCTAAGATAATAGTTACTTTCGCAACTATTATTCTTTTAAATTTAGCATGCATTCACTTATTACCTATGAAATAACAGTGATAAAAAAATACGTCACTGCCATATAATTTTTTAAACTAGTTATAATCTCCATAGCTACTACATAGCTACTTATACGTATCATTTGGTAAGGTAAAAGAGAGGAACAGATAACATTAGTATTCTTTAGCTGAAGAAATGTATTATGCTAGTAATAGTAATTTAGAAGATATTCTTTGTCAATTTTGACGGTTTTTTCATTAAAAAGCAACACCTGTAGTGAGATATTAAATTAATTACTTTCAATTTACCTTTATGAGCGTATTTTCTTTTGTATTTATAAGTTCTAACAATAAAATCGCCTTATAATGTATCTTCTTCAATATTAAGTGCATATACTAAATATTGTACAACTAAAAATGCCTCAATATGCGTTGGTCTTAATAGTTATTTGTTAAATGTAATAAAGGCACTTCTTCTACACATTTATATGTATTATTTTTTCTACTTCTCTGTATCCCTAATATGAAAAAATGGTGAGGGTAAATTTACCTAAGGAAAGATACCGTTTACGGGGAGGTAAATCTCAAGGGATGCAAAAAAATATAAGGTTAGATAGTGAATTTGTTTTAGGTGCCTTGAGAAATATCATGGTGTATATAAAAGTGGAGTAGTAATGGTAACGTTGTAGAAGAGTGACAATATGTTATCAGATCTTGTAATTAACAATCAAAATCCGTTATCACATTAGCAATCTTTTATTTTTATTTTTCGCAACCAGTCTTACACATAATTATTGACATTATCGAGTAATAATGTTACAAATGTCTAACGATAATTCCAATATCCTAACAAGATGGTGCCTCCCTTGTTAGAACTTTCCAGGAGGTTTTTATGGCATCCCATAATTCATGCTCCGTGCATTTTCCATCACTTGCGCATAATAACCGAAATATATTAAGTAAAATGCCACCAATTTTATAAAATATTGCGTGAAATAACACAAGATTATGAATAAAATATAAAAACCACTACGTGACATCCTAAGATCTCGCCATAAACTCTTAGTATTTGATATGAGTAAGTTTTATGCATGTGGCTTAAATATTTATTCATAGATTAATATATTTATTAAAATATGTGTATACAAAAATCAGCAATAAGAGGTATTGGTACGCACTTATAAAGACAATTACAAATTTACGCGTGTTATAAAGAAATTATATTTACTAACATATTATTATATCTACTTTATTTATATTTATTTTATTATTAACTATAAGTAACTGATAGTGTTACTAATTTCAAATTAATAAATTATAACTGCTTAGCTATTATTAGCATACAGTGACACTAATTTCAAATAAACAAACGAAAATTATGGAGCAACAATTTAGCGACGGTGTTACTAATTTTAAAATAATCGTAACTAATATTATAAATGAGAATATGAGTTAGTTTATTACACTTTCATGCTGTAACTATTCAACCAAGCATCATGATTTTGCAGAAAGAAACTTTTCTTCCCAAGGGATAGGTGAAGTTTTGTTTAAATCGAGTGAAGCCGCAGGCAAAAGTCGGTAAATAATAATTATAACTGTAGCTATTACAATTAGCCGACAATGATACTAATTTCAAATTAATAAATTATAATTACAAAGCTATATTGAACTGATAGTGTTACTAACTTTAAATTAATGAATTATAATTACTAAGCTATATTGAGCTGATAGAGTTACTAACTTTAAATTAATGAATTATAATTACTAAGCTATATTGAGCTGATAGAGTTACTAACTTTAAATTAATGAATTATAATTACTAAGCTATATTAAGCTGATAGAGTTACTAACTTTAAATTAATGAATTATAATTACTAAGCTATATTTAGCTGATAGTGCTACTAATTTCAAATTACAAGTTACAATTTCAAGTTAATAAATATTTAATTTAGTCAATTCACGTATTTTTTTAAACTTTGATTTCATTTATAAAGTCACTAGCTGTCCCCCGCGGCTCCGCACGCGTTTTTTTTTTATTACATAACTATGGTGTCATAGTTACAAATGTTTTTGAAAAAACATTTCTGTAATGTACACACCTACTTACAATCTTACATTACGCCATCTACTGTAACATGTAACGTGTATATTAGATATGTGAATACAAATAGTATATCGAATGGGATGGGATCTATCATCAGAAACATACCTGGAACTTTAACCTACTATGTACCACCCTCAGTGCTCATTAACACTATATAAGAAAGTAATGAAAATTTTAAACTATACATTATCAAACAATATTTGTTAAATTGTTTATTATATAGACAAAACACACCCATATTGTCGATATAATTGTATTATTCTTATACGTTGCTATAATCACTGAGTTATGTCGATGCAAACGCGGTAAATAAAACAAAATGGCCGCCAAATTGACCAAAATGATAATATAATTCAAATTACATACATTTATTCTTAGAGTCCAGTACAGCGCACGTCTCACGCGCTTGTTTACAGTAAACAAACTATTTTTATTAAATTAACACGAACGAATGCACAGGTAACAGTTCATCACTTCATAGTGTAAAACAAACTCCTCTGGTCTGTCTGTTTGCCTGTTCGCGATAAAGTCAAAAACTACAGATCGGATTTTCATGCCGTTTTCACCAGTAGATAGAATGATTCATGGGGAAGGTTTAAGTATAATTTTTCAAGGTTTTCTTTTTATTATCGGGGCGGGACAACGTCTTCCGAGCTCGCTAGTTATCTGCCCGTAAAAGTCCCGTGAAAGTCGGTCCAACCGATTAGGAGATAGTAGAATATTGCGGACGACGTCTTGAGTAACAAAATAAAATAGTCTAAGTTACTTCTTATAAGGTAAATTATCTGCCAGAGAAAGCCCTGTGAAAATCAGTTCAAGCATTACGGATATTGCACTGCGGCCGAAGGCGAATAAAAAAAACCTAAATTACTTTTTATGAGGTCTGCTATCTACCAGTGAACACCCCGTGAAAATCGATCCAACCATTTTGGAAATAGCAACGCGGACGAAGCCGCGGACAAATAAAGTACAATATGTCAACCGCTATAATTTCGGCTATCTGCCAGTAAAATTCCCGTTAAAATAGGTCCAGCCGTTTTGGAGATTACCCGGAACAAACAAACAAACAGACAAAATATAATAATATAAAAATATAGACAAAATATAAAAAAAAAATTTTGGTCATTTGTAGCCATATCCATTCATCAAAAAGTTGTTATTTTAATTGTACATACACAAACTTTATTTTTATAATACGTAATAGATAACAAATTTTGAATAGGAAAACAAAATAAACTTTGAAAATGTTTGCGATAGAAACTTACCACGTCACCATGGCAACGTATATAATATTAACGCTAACGATATCTCTCAAAAGGAAAAAAGTGCCCGATTTTGAAACATTCTTCATTGGTGCTCCGTTCCTATTGATCTTTGCGTGATGATATATAGCCTAAAGCCTTCCTCGATTAATGAGCTATCTAAAACCGAAGGGTTTTCTCAAATCGGACTAGTAGTTCCTGAGATCATAGCGTTCAACCAAACAAACAAACAAACAAACTCTTCAGCTTTATATATTAGTATAGATTTGAATATTGGAAATGGCAACTAAGAGCGGTCATTTATACGAAAAGTAATTAACCCCCTTCCAATTTTCCAATACTAGCATACATGTCCTATTTGCATTTAATGAATAGAGGATGACACGGGGCGACTTTTGAACAAAGATAAACACTGTTAATACACCCTTTTGATTGATCTGTTTATGCATGAATAAATACGAGCTATTTTAAACATTTATATTAGGATCTCAATTAATTCTATTGTGTAAGTTATATGAGAATTGTTGTTACATACTAACTGAAATTAAGCTAAATAAGCGATAATTGTCTAAATATTAAATATCCAGCCACATAAAAGGATGGAGAATTAAAAATTGTTCATTTTTATTCCAGCAACTTAGATGTGCAAATCAAATAAATACTGTTGATCTCACTTAATCCACATTATAATATGATGTTTTTAATTTACTATTGTTAATACTGTAGACTAGTTTTTGCTCGGGACTTCGCTTAGGAACAGAATATGTTTTTCTGTATGAAAGGTATTCTGTGCCCTTTTCTTTACCCTTGACAACTTCTATGCAAAATTTCACATCAAAACTGACTTAATGTTATACGAATCAGTAGAACTTAAGAAAACATACCGTTACCATTTTATTATACGTATAACTATAGATATATGTAATGTAATCATTTCGTCTCTTAGGTGTTTTAGTATTATATTCTAAGTAATATAACTTAAATATACATGTATGTTAATGTTCTGATGTATGTAAAATATATTACATATGTTACTTCGGCCTATGAACTATTATTATATGTGATTTCATCAAAATGCTTCCAGTAGTTCTTGCGTAAATGTCTTCTCTTTTGTGATTCCTTATTAGTAAGATATACATTTATACGAATGAACTATGTATGTAAAACATACCCTATATGTTATACCGGTGTATAAACTGTTACCACACCAAATTTCGTCAACATGCATCCAGTAGTTTTTGTGTAAGTCCCGTAAAAACGACAGACTGATAGACCGACAGACAGACAGACGAAAATTTAAAAAAACCAGTGAAGTGTGTTTTGTCATTGATTCTAAGCCCCCAAGTGTATTTTTTCATTAAAATATTGAATGTACAGATTTAATCCCGTTACCCTTTCATTATAATATGTACCAGGTGAGTGTTTAGACAGTAGCAATATTTCTGGAGGATACACTGCACTCGATTCTCGTTCTAAATGAATTAAAAAATAGGTGCTTAATATTTGACCTAATTATCTAGAAAAATACAAAAATTATACACAATCCTCTACGCGTCTGTATTAAAGCACAGTGTTAATGACCGTCGGGTGGTTTCACTTTCATTTGAAAGGAAACGTGGGTACGCCAGGAACAAAACAAAAGTGTTTATTGCCCGTACTATCGATACGATCGGCAATATGGTTTTCGCCAAAACCGATCAACGGGTGATCTTCTAGCTTACGTACTGCACCGTAGGGGGGAAGCAATTGACAAGCACGGCGAAGCCTTGGCGATCAGTCTTGACATTGCCAAGGCCTTTGATAGGGTCTGGCACCGTGGCCTTCTTTCGAAGCTTCCGGCGTACGGACTCCCTGACAATCTATGCAAATTGATTCCTGGCTTTCTACATGAGCGCAGAATTCGTGTCCTTGTCGAAGGATGTGATTCGCAGCTCATGTCAGTAAATGCTGGAGTTCCTCAAGGCTCTGTACTTTCGCCAACTCTGTTTCTTCTGCATATCAATGATATGTTGCCTTTAGGCCATATTCATTGCTATGCAGACGATAGCACCATCCATGAGTCCTATTACAGCAAGCCTTCTTGCGGTCAGGGAGACACAGAAAAGAGACGGCAGGAACTAGTCATTAAGCTCGACCAATCTTTGCTTCGCATATCAACATGGGGAGCAAGTAATTTGGTTGAGTTTAATGCCAACAAAACACAGGTATGCGCGTTTACCTGCAAGAGATCCCCATTTACCCCCCTTCCAGCTCTTCAGAATGTCTCGCTCGCAATGCGAGACAGTCTTAATATCTTAGGCATAGATATTCGCAGCGACCTCAATCCCAGGGATTATAAACAGAGCGTGATCTCCACAGCATCTCGGAGACTCGGAATCCTGAACAGGGTGCGACGGTTTTTCACGCCTGAACAGCTATATCTCCTTTATAAGGCACAAGTTCGGCCCTGCGTGGAATACTGCTCGCACCTCTGTGACGGTTCGGCAAAGTACCTCTTGGATACCCTGGACAGGTTGCAAAGATGGGCTGTCCGCATGGTTAATGATGCAGACATTACAGAGTTGATAGAGCCGCTTCAGTTGCGCAGAGACATTGCCTCACTGAGCGTGTTCTACCGTCTGTATCATGGCGAGTGTTCTGAAGAGTTATTCAATTTGATCCCTTCCTCTCCTTTTCATAACCGCACCACGCGCGCTGGTCTTCGGAGCCACAGTTTTACGGTAAATCCTATCTGGGCACGAACTAAAAAGTTCGCAACATCTTATCTTTGCCGTGTCGTGAAGCTATGGAACAATCTCCCGGCCAGTGTGTTTCCTCCTTCCTATGACATGGGGTCCTTCAAGCGCAACGTGAAGAGATACTTACGCAGGCCGGCATGACAGCGGCGGCCGGCGATGGATAGTATGTCTCTCGGTAGTCGCCATTGTTTTTGGATTGTACTGTGCTTACCATCAGGCACAGTACAGTCATTTCGCCGAGCTACGATAAAAAAAAAAAAAAAAACTATCGGAAGTTATTAACTCGCAACTCGCCCATTCTAGCTTTTGGCACCGGTCATTGCACTTACGTTTATTATTTTTTTACAGGTTTGTTTACAAACAAACTTTAACTTAGGTTTTCTTGGTTGTTTATTAGTATTTGTTTTAATGTTATTATTTTATATGTTAAATGTGATCATGAAGTGTCACATCCTAGAATACTGGGAGTGTCTAAACAGTCACCTGGTATAGATATAGATTAGCTTATATTCATTTCCATTTTTTCTAAATAATATTTCGACATATTCAGAATTAAACTATACCGTTTAAAGCATTATAGTAGTAAGATGTAGTTGGAAAATTATTATACAATTTTCAAAGAAAGAGTTTTAACTCACAATGGGTCATATTAACAGTCACCGCGCAGCTTTGAGTCTGAGCTAAGAGGGCATCGTCATCTAAAGTTTATGCTAGAAATATGATTTCAAACTTTTTTATTATATACATAAAATAATCAAAGACTAGGATGATAAGTGTCAGTAATGAAACACAATGATAAAAAAACTAAATCTCCCTTTGATCATAAGTTTAATATTGAATTTTTTGGCAGGATCCTAATATGTCATGTAGTGGTTTTTGTATTTTATCCATAATTTTGTTTTATTTGACTCTATGTTGCGTACTATTGGTGGTGTTTTATGTAATATAATTTGGTTATTGTGTACACTTGTGCACTTTTTCACTTGAAATGGATGACAAATAATACTACGGAGTATGGATTCTGACTTACCATAAAAACTCCCTGGAATGTTTTAACAAGAGGATCACACCGCCTTGTTATTTCATTGAAATAATCGCAAGAAACTTGTAATATTATTACTTAGTCGATAATGGCAGTAACAATCTACTAAAAAATTGGTTTCCAAAAATAAAATTTAAAAAAAGTTTAATATTTTACATTGTAATAACATCCTTCGTAATACTGATTGCGAATATAGTCTGGCTATTGTGCATAAATGAAATTGATTGGATAACAATACGAGACATAAATTCGAAAATCTCAAACAAAACTTCGTAGAACATTCGAACAAGTCGCTATTTTGTTAATCTAATTACGTGATCGCGGGACATTATTTGAATAATTATCTACGTGATACTGAGACGAATAATCTTTAATAGAAAGGATTAGTTACTCAGACATGAAAATATATGATAGTAATCACCATGTATCCGGGGTATTACCCGCAATAGTGGCAAGCATAGGCATGTATCATTTTGTGATCAAATTTAAACATGCGAGTAAAGAAGACCACTATATGGACTATTCTTAGAAACTCATACAGATTCCCAAAATATACTATAAACATACATAAGTACATAGCTGCGGAATATTTTTATTTACTACGCATATCGTCAGGTGTTCGGCTGGGAAATGGTAGACAATATATTGTTTGGTCTACGAGATCAACCCCTAGATGCAACATTGGTCATCTACGACGTAAATTTGTAACAACTGCGTCATCAATCTCTGAAATTAGAGTCAGCAAGTCTGCGACGTCATATGTAACCACTGCACCATTTGTCCAGAAGGTTCCTCGGCCACGCTGTTTGCTCCAAGACTATAAATATGGTTGCATACGGAACTCAAATGGTCATTTTGTTCATATATTTAAGAGTCATTTATTACTGGTCATTGTTATTCTATTATTGGTAATGTATTAAGAATCATTAGTATAGAGTAAGTCTTAGTAAAGTTTGTGAATTAAATATTTTATAAAAAAAGTAAGCGAAGACTCAATTATTTTTGTTGCGCGATAAACCCATCATAATATTAGCCAGTAAAAGGAACTGAGAGACTGGACACAAATCGGTGTTATAAAAAAATGTTAAATACGTATTGAATACTTGCTTTAAAAAGGTTTCGTATTAAGTGCACCGCGGTCGCTGAATGTTCGCCATCTTGCTCTTTTGTCTCGATTTGATTACGTTAGGTTAGACTTGCGAAAAAGGATAACGCGAACTTGCCTCGGGCGAGCGCGGTGCATTTAATACGAAACCTTTTTAAAGTAAGTATTCAATAGATATTTAATTTTTTTTTAATAAAACCGAACTGTTTTTAGATTGCACTGCAGTGCGCTTAGTATATTCGTCTCTGTGGGTCTGTGTGGGTATCTATATAAACAGAATAATAAAGGTCTACCATTGGCGCGCATCTCGCTAGAAGTACTGTATAGATTTTGATAATTTTTTATTTTATTTTTAGTTCATAGGTACTTTATTACACTTATTTAAAAATATCACGATAATAAGGTTAGCAAAGTTTTAAGTAACAATGATTTTTATAAACATTACGTGTTCAGCGATGTGTATTTTTATGCATTGAAGAAATCTGGGAAGGTGCACAAGATGTGCATACGAAGGAGAGAGGAATTAAATGTTGTAATCAGAGTATACTACTGTGCTGTCAGAATTTTTTTCCTTATTTTAATTTAATTTTAATGCAAACTAGACAAAAGCAGATGAAGTTGAGGGTGTCGGCTACTTTTTTATAATTTTCTAGTAGTCCTTTATTTGTTTAGTCCTAATTTAGTTCTTTCACGACAAATGTATTATTCATACTAAATTATTATTTAAAACCTTTACATTATACTATAACTTACAAATGACATTAACTGTCTATATTATTACATTTTATTTACGCAGAACAACATTTTTTTTGTTTACATAAAACGCTTTATTCGAGAAAGCTAATAAAGTATTCCTCGCTGAAGCACTCCATTGACCTTCCCTTGTTTATAAGACCTGTTATTTACTGACAAAGTCAAAACTTAAATGAGTTACGGTCGACTTCTTTTTAACTTTATTGGTTTTTATTATCAACGCCTACTTTAATTTAATAGCAACGTGTACACAATAACAATCTGGTGCGAACTTTTTACGTAGGCGTTGTAGAATTTAGAATTTAAGTCCAATATTTAAATTATGTTTAATATTAAAGTTATAAGTGTATTTGTTTACCCACTGATCGTATTCTAACCATTCTTTCACTAAAAATAAAAACGGCATGTCTTTAAAACATAGTTCATTATTTTGTGATTGTTGATGAGAATTAAATCGTTGGTTAAAAATAAAGAGGCTATATGGTTGTTTTGTGTAACATCATTTTTGTACATTTGACTATATTTGATCTTACAAAATAGAACATTGACTTGTTTGTAGTAACTATATTCACGATTTTATTTCAATGATGATAGACTATACGCATCATTTTTTCTTCTTGCTACAATGCATGATTGATGATCAGTTTTGAACTTCTTAGTTAACCCTCTGACAGAAAAAAATTATACATTATATAAACGTCAGTTAACTTTAACTACGGTTCTGAATATTCTAAGAGTCATTTCCTTATAATACAAGTTTTATTGTATTTAGTTAATAGAGTTTAAAAATTAAAAGGTGTTGACCTCGATACCATTTTAACATTGAATTTTGTTCTTCATCTAAAACGCTCGATTCCGAAGTTAATATACAAATATAAAATAATTACTTTAAACGAAATCGCAGCAAAAACAATTCAGTGAATTTGAGTATGTAATAAAAATGCCTACAAAAGAAACAAACATATACGTTCCAATCAAAACGACTTTTTCAAACACTCTTATACGTCTGAGTGAATCCCTGATTATTTATAGTTATGTTGTGAGTACCTAATCGTAACCTAGTCGGGGATTTTCGAGGACTATTCCGAAACGCCGCTTTATTGTCTCACTGCTGTAGTAAATTCTGCACACAAGACCGTTTAAAGCCACGTTCTGTAAATTAATTGCCAAAAGCTTATTTACCACTAAATAAATGTTTTCATTTCGTTTCGTATTGTACGATTTTTTATAAATGTTGTGATATTAACGCGTCTAGAATAACCCAGAGGGAGTGAAGGAAACAAACCATCTCATTATATCGCAGTATAGAATTAATTATGTTAAGGACTAGCTGTGCCCGCGACTTCGTTCGTGTGAAACCTTATGTAAAAAACAGCGATTAATAAAGTCATCTGAATGTATTAAGTCCACGTATTTGTCTACTTTTCACTCGTGCTTAAGTCGCGTCATCATTAAAATTACAATAAATTCTGATAGACTGAACCGAATTGCATGAAACAAAAACTAAATTTCACCCGAATATATGCTATATGGTTTTCTCGAAAAGGTTTTATCATAATTAGCAGTGATGTGTGATCAAACAACACAACAGACAGACAGATTTTTTTAACAGATTAAAATGTATTTTATAACTTTTTCCGAAACCCGTGACAATTATTTTTACAAAAATCTAAAAAGTACAGACATGATACATTTACATTATTTCTATATACACAAAAGACGGTATCGGTATTTTACCAAAACAATAATTTTTATTATTTATTAATTAGCCAATATATTTTTATTTATTTTGGCATCTTCTTCTTTCGAATCTTCTAATAGATTGTTACTTCCATTGTCAAGTAGGCAATGATATTATAATATATAAGACTTCAATGAATTAATAAGATGATGGTCGTCTTGTTAGAACTTCCCTGGGAGTTTTGCGTCCAGTCAGGATCCATCCTCCGGTGTATTGTTTCCCATCCACATTACTTATGTACAATAACCAAACTATATTACGTAAAACACACTAATAAAAATAAAGCCAAACAACACAAGATTATAAATAAAAATCAACTGCATGACATTCCAAGATCCCACCAAAAAATCCTAGCCAATGTAATGTGGTGGACAATTATTAGGAACGAAATTACTACTCAATAAATATAACTGTTATAATAAATAAATTTAATAAACCTTTTTCAGTATCATAATAAGCTAATAATCATATTAAATGCTATATCCAGGACATAAATATTAATCGAAATAAATACTTTTGTCATAATTATTAATAACGGTACCCCTTTATAATATCAATTAAGTAAATAAAAAAATACAGGTCACGTGTGTCTAGGCTACATTAATACATTACAGACATGTGAAAAATATTGCTTATTTTAGTCTGGAAACACTGATCTGAATCTCGAGTGATGATTAGTTAAAAGTTTAGTTTCAACTGTTGTTGCTGAAACACTTCACAAACATATTTCTTAGCAGTCAATAAACTAATAAGAAATATATTCATTTACTCAAAAAATCAAAATCAAAAATACTTTATTCGTTTTAGGCCCTAATAAGGCAGTTATGGACGTCAAAACTATCACCGGTTCGGAAAACAACCCAGTCATCGAAAAGAACCGGCAAGAAACTCGATCGGGATTATCTTTTTAACATATGTGTATCTAAAATACATTAAACATTACAATCATTTTTAGTAGATGCACAGAGAAAAGTCAATTCCAGATATCATCCTTGTTTATATATGGATCCACTCTATAATAATAGCCTTTTAACACCAAAACCCGTTTGGCATGGCACTTAAACTTACAAATCCGGCAAATCTGTAATATGCATTGGGACTTTTAGCTATTACCTAATTATAAATTACTTAAAAAAACTATTACTGGTTTTACTGTGTCTGAAACATGGGACGACCAGTTTGTCACATTTTCTAGTATTTATAGACCGTGCCGGTCTTTTACAAAATCCAGCTTTTCCAAGTTTTTGCGTATGTACATTAAATTATCAAGTCTGCCTATACAACTACATTAGCTTTATTTAGACAATACCATAGATAAAGCATAATATAGGTATTCACACTAAGCCACCTGTTTATAGCCGCCCCTAAACAGCTCTGATTCCTGCTGCATTACGTTTTACATACAAACAGTCTCATGATATTATCAAGCAAATCTAAACTTACACATATTAACAATAGAATCGACAGTAGCAGCACAAATTTACTTGTACTTTGCTAAATAACAAGCAGTTATTCTAGTCACGCGCTTCCTCGCGACAAGGGAAATAATGGGGGTTGAAGTGGAGATGTAATGACCGGCTATTTAAGTACTAAGGAATTCCCAGGAGCGTATGAACTTTTTCTGGAACGTTCGATCACTGTTTCTTTAACATTTCTCAACTGGGGACTTGTCAAATCAGTATAATCAAATATAACGGTAATTAGAACAATTTTATTAATATTTTGTTTCTAATATGAATATATTTATTTTTAAATATTTATGTAAAAACAATTATTATAACTCACAAATCGAGGTAATGTCAATTTTGACGTATTTAGCACGTTCGCGTCTATGCGACATTTGTCGTCTCTGGGTTTTAAACTTATGACAAAACTATGTGTTTAATTAGGTTATCTTTTATATTCATTGCATTATGATGGTGCATAATAAAAATCGTTACAATGAGGAATATATTTATTAAATAAAAAATAAACTATAAAATTACTACACAGAGCAAAGAAAAAACTGTTAACATTCTCTATTCGATAGTCGTCATACAATTCACATCACTATCTCCATCTATCGTCGTAAGCTATAAGTAATACAACAAACGAGCACATAATATCAAGAATAAACTGAAATGCTAACTCGACGTGTTGTGACACAACCTTAATAGATGGTGCTAGACACTACATGCACATAACTATTATTACGACTAAATACAACTTTTTAAATCAAATTTGAGCAATGGCAATTTTAAAGTCTAAATAAAGCAATTTATGTACGTGATAAGAAATTGGTCAGCAAATGTATACTATTTATTAGGCTTCCAATAGTCGATGACTCAAGTGTACTGCTACGTACTGTACTTTTAGTAGTAAGAATGATTACGAATGTGAAAAAACACCTCAAAATATGAAACCTGATAACGCACACGGTCATTTTATTCGTTTACGTGGAGAAATACTTCTAGCCTGAGGAAAGTTCAGAGAGGGTTATATCAGACTTCTACAACTCGCAGCGAGCTTGTTGCCGTAGTGGGTAATAACCTCTCTCTGCCAGCCCTGATCCTCTCCATGGTCAGTAGTTAGAGGTCATAGAACGCTGTCGCAAATTTCTCTGAGAATGTCCACTGCCAGAAAGAGGAAGCGGAGAGAATGAGAGAGCAGGAGCCAGACGCCCCAGCAATACGGCGCGGAAGGACCGGCCGAGGGCGTCACAGAGCTTATTCCATTCCATACCTCCCTAACGAGCCATCAGGTGGTGGACGCGGGGGCGTCCGTCACTGGTAGATGAAGACCCGTGCCGATAGAGCACGACTTATTGCCGCCGATCCAAGTGAGGTACAGAGGGAGAATTCTCCCTGAGAGGTGGGTCCCCGTTTTTCCATCTACTTGTGACCCAAGCGCGTTGCCAGGGCAGCGGAGTTTCGCTAATCGTCACCCTGCACCCTGGTCCACATCCGCGCTAAGCGACCGAGGGATTTTTAGTCGGTAGGAGTCCGACGTAGCCCTCACGCTGTCCGCCGGCAGTGTGAGGTAAATACTATGTAGGATTTTCCCCTCGTAAAAAAAAAGACTTCTACAACTGACATGAAACTCCCCACTGCAAGAATAAAGCGACAGCAGAAATGGTTAAATATCGAATGGTAGGGTATTTTCGAGATCTGCCATTCACTAGCTACCACCCCAAGTTGAAAATCTGTCACCAAACATCTGTTGGTGTGTTCCGGCAGCTGCACTTGAGAGCCAGCCTTCTCTAGCTTTGGCATGTTACCATCCTAGACAACGACGTCCTATGTCCGCAAAAACTTAGGTAAGCTGGATTTAGTAAAAGACCAACATAGATTACATACTAGAGGCAGAAACAAATTGGCCATTCCATTCTTCAGGTTCACTAAGACCAAAAACAGATGTTTAGGTAATAGTGTTAGGT
Organism: Antheraea yamamai; assembly: GCA_036509395.1. Taxonomy (NCBI): domain Eukaryota; kingdom Metazoa; phylum Arthropoda; class Insecta; order Lepidoptera; family Saturniidae; genus Antheraea; species Antheraea yamamai. The sequence continues at coordinate 21,064,733 of AP028445.1, forward strand.
TTTATAGCAAAGTCCCAAAACACATTACCGATTTGCCGGATAGTGAGTCCAACAACCATGTCAAGCGGGTGTTAACATCTAAAGGCTATTTATAGGGTGGATCAATATGTGAACGATTGTGACGTCTGGAAATAACGCCCCTCTATGTGCATCCACTAAAAACGAATGTTAATATTTTTCAGCAGATCGAGTCTCTTGCCGGTTCTTCTCGATGACTGGGTTGTTTGTCCGAACCGGTGGTACCTTTGACATTCATAAGCGCCTTCTCAGGGCCTAAATTGAATAAAGTAAATTTTGGTTTGACTTGGTCGTCATTTAATATCAGATGAGATAGTGTTCAAACGCTAAAACCTATACGGTGCTATTACAAAAAAGTTAAATACATATTGAATACTTGCTTTAAAAAGGTTTCGAATTAAATGCACCGCGCTCGCCCGAGGCAAGTTCGCTTTATTCTTTTTCGTAAGTCTAACTTAACGTAACCAAAGCCAAATAAAAAAAAGACATTCACATCCTGTATTCTGCTGTATCTGAATACATAATACTAAAAACAACTTACTAAATAGTACATATAGAGACGAATGAATATTTTAACTTAAGTTATAGGTAGTAGGTATATTTTCCATGGATTTCCCCATGGAGAAAAAAAAGGTATATAACCTAAATTTACGATTATGTAGCCCATATTTTGCAAATGTCTTGTCAGATACGTATTTAGTGTCCAAAATAAGATTAGAGCGAAAGAACATTCGGTGCTAACTAAATTACAATAACTATAGATCACACAATAAAATCTGGTTTAAAAATCCAACTCCTTTTTCTTAGGCAAGTGAGATGAGTTACGTTGTAATGTTAGCGTTAATTTTTTTCTGTACGTTTGCATTTATTAACTTTTTTTTTAAATTAAATTTGTTACTCTTACTCCTGAATTATCACTCCTTTTACGCCTCAAAAATTGCAGGGCTACAAAATATTGCGGGATTTTCCAAGTAACCCACCATTAGTATAATAAGAATAACAGTAAGTGACACTTATATGTAACAAAAAATATCTATTACACTACTTTATTATAATCAATTTTAAGTCATCACAATAAGAGTTATATTTCCGTGGTATGATCGTAGATTATCCGCGAAGTTTTCCGGACGTCAAGACACGAGAGTACCCTACAAGACAAGTCGCTGTTTAATTCTGTGCAGGGGTCCTAAACACTTTTAACTTATTTCTATCCTACTAATAGACGACGGCGGCTTTGTCTGCGTTTTTACGTATTAAATTCTGCCATCTTAGAGCTATTTCGCTGTGTACTCTATAATTTTTTTTTATATTATAGGAGGCAAACGGACAGGTGGGTCACCTGATGTTAAGTAATCGCCACCGTCCATAGACACTTGCAACACCAGGGGAGTCGCAAATGCTCTGCCAACCTGTCTTGGGGTAGAGGGGAAGTAAGGGAAGGGGAAGGGGAGAGGAGGTGGGTTTCCGGCGCTCTCACTGACCGAACGAAATTCAACAATGCAAGCACTGTTACTTCACGTCGGTTTTCTGTGAGAGGGTGGTACTACCCCGGTCGAGCCGACCCATTTATGCTGAAACCATTAATAGCTTCAGCGTAGCTCTACCACCGTTGAAAAATGTTAGTTACAGGAAAATAATCTATTGTCTGTTGTTATTTACAGACATACGAACACAAACGGCGTCGCAGGCAGTTGCTATTATAATTTAATTAGCTGTTACCCACAAAAATTCATCTGCATCGTTTATTATCTTAATTGCATTCTTATATATTAAAGGGATTAGGCAGCGTTTTCGACAAAAGCTCCTATGCGGTTTGACTTTTTCCGAAGCTTCCAACAAATATTGTACTATTTCAACCACTTTTTACAAAACCTTGACAAATTATATACCTAAACCTTCCTCTACTTTGAGGAAATCAATAATTAAATATTACGGTGTATTTTACTTGAACGCTCTGTGACGGACTGAAACACGTGTAATCGATTGTAGTCATTACACGTTACTCTACAATATATTTTAATTAATAATATCTTAATATATATGTATAATTCTTCAGTCCGTGTGTACTGAACTGAATTCCTCCTAAACGACTGGACCGATTTTGATGAAATTGTTTGTATCTGTCCTAGTGGATTCAGGAATGATTTAGATTCACAATTGGAACCGATAAGTGGCACTGCGATTGAATTTTAGGGTTTTTTATTACCAAGTCAGGACAACGTCCGCCGGGCCTGCTAATATTCTTATATTTTACATATCAACAGTATCAATCGACGTCAGGTTCAACCGTCAATAAACGACGCGTTTTAAATTACTTTTTGTTTTTTTAGTTACTAATTTCGTTCTTTCTATTACTAGTTACAGATTTAACTTTTTCAGGTACACCTCACGCAAATAAAATCAAACGTTTCTTGTTGCAGTGAGACGTGGTAGCGGCTGATCAATTCCATGTGGAAATGCAAAGTAACGTCCACTATATTAATCAATACATTGCGATGAAATCTGTGTATTATATTAAAGGAATATAATAGAAATGTTAGTGAACACCTGGCTAGGTTCAGGCGAGTTCACTCAACCGTCACGAGCGCTTCCCGGTTTCAGTTCCCATTGCACCGCGGCTACTCCACGCGTAAACCTGACTACAATTCCCGACTGTCTTCGTATTTAATAAGGTATGTCATTTACTATTTACACTTTTCTATCTATATCTATATAAGTATAAATAGGCAGTGGAGAAATGGTTAAGAACGTCTCCCTCCTCGGTTTCTCAGCCGATAGTCTTTATTCTTTTTTTGTTTATTAGATACTTACGAGCTTGAGTGTTATCAATAAAAAAAATTAAAAATGCTTTTTTTTCTCTAAGGTCGAAGTTCGACAACTGGACGAGCACTCGTCCATAAAAATTGCCGAATACACATAAAATCGGAATAACTGCACCCTAATGACTAATTATTTTTTTGTTGTGTTCATAATAGGTCACTATTATGTGATCTGAGAAATATTCTTGTAGTACCACTGTATGTCAGAAAGCATAGAACTGTGAACTCCATACAGTTTCAAATCGCCAATACGTCGTGGGTTCACGTGGTGAATATGCCCATACCTTTCTTCGTGAAGAGGTCTATGGCCCTGCAGAGGGTTTTTTACAGGCTGATAATGATAACTTTAATGTTTGGCCATAATATTCTCAACGGATGTTAAATTACGATGTGGAACATGGAATGGAAGCTTAGCGATAGATTTTCAACTTGGGCGTGGTTGACAGTCAAACAGCCATTAAAATCCCCACCTACATGTTATGGCTTTATCGCGGTGTTTTTCTTCATCGAAAGCTTCCTCTGATTACAGAATTTGAACTTGATCGATAGACGTAGTGTCGAAGATAGAAATTTGAATCTTTAATTATGCCACAATTAATCATTAATTATATCTGATATACATAAATTAAAAATAAACAAACATTTCACATTGAATTTGAATCTGTGGATTTTATTATGTAAATTACTTAGTGACTAATAACTTAATCAAAATGAAATAACAAGAAAAAAGAAATCTTATTAAAACATAAATTATATTAAAATGTTGATTTTATTGCATCTTATTTACATTTATGAAATAATTAAAATAAATACATAAACTTTCTTGATGTAGACGGAATTAATTTTTCTAACTAATTTTTTCCGTATCTTGTTTAATTGCAAATCATTATGAATATTATAACGCATAATTTATATTATGCATATGAATATAAGGTCACTGTTCGATAAAAGAATCTCAAATCCTAACTAGTCCAATCCTAAATCTAACTAATATTGTGAATGCAATTGTGTAAATTTATTTGTTTGTTACGTTTTCACACCTTAACAGCTCATTGCATTCAATTTTGCATCTAAGCTATCGAGGGGTACTGGAAAGGTTATATTATTTGATGTTCCTTAATGTATACTAAGCCTATACTCAGCTTCAGGGGCTGACTTCTCTTGATAAAAATGAGGAGTTTATAACCGTTTATATTCGAGAATTCTAGTTACCATAAATAATAATCTGATATTGAACTCCATAGCTACAATATAGCGAAGATATGATTTGAAAACAATGTGCCAATTATAAGACCTGCATAGACATATTAAGGTCGACAGATTTTATAAAAAGTCACAAAATAATTATTTCGTACTTTAATCGTATTTACTCAACTTCATAACGGAAATTTGTTACATATGATCTCTATTTTCATCTTAATTTGTCATGATGTAAATAAAGGTACAAATACTGTAACACATTTATACGCTTAATAATCTAAATGAACCCAAAACAGTTGAATTTATCGTGCATTTTCAATTTTAAGGACTAGATTTTAAGGAAGAGGCTGACATAAAACGCCAATACGCATAAAATAATAAAGTGTAACATTTTTACTAGATGCAGTGCTTCATCTGCGTGACCTACATGATAATACTGTGCAGTGGAAATCCGACTACACGGGAAATAGCAGCAAAACATGAAAAGCGTTCCTTATTTCACGATGTATTACAATCGTTCCGAATCCACTCCCTGCCAAACAACGTGAACCAGGAGGATAATAAGCTCACACATAACTACGAACGATACGACTTCCAAAACGAGCAACATCTACCGAGCGACCTCGAATTTTTACCTAGAAGAAACGACAGAATCGAAATGCCATCACTCAAATACCGTTATCCAAAAAGCGTCGAGAACGACACAGATGAACACGGAGTTATCGAAACACCTAAAGAGGAAGTGATCATCTATATAGATACAAACAAATCATCAAAAACAACGACACAAAAACCTAAAAAAGATAAACGTACGCGACCGACAGATAAACATAAATACATTCATAAGAATAATGAAGATGCCACTAATGAAACCGACGCTTTAGGCTACATGACCATGTCAAACACAATGGCAGGTCAGAGTCAGATTGGAAATCGAGAATCGCAGACTGTTATTAAGCCGACAGTAATTGTGAACTTGCGCGGGACGATCACTCATCGGGACAGCGACATTAGACTGCAAAGGAAAAACAATAGAACAAGAATCGACATCCCGAGAAATATTTTTAATATAAACCAGGAAATTAATTTAGAGAAAGGTAGTGGAAAAGGGGATCCTGGTAATTTGAAGCAAGATGTTAAAGTTATCGCAGAGGAAGGAAGAATGAAGATAGACAAAGACGTGTCTTTGTATGATACTGTATCGTTGGAGAGTGTTGATAAAGCTAATCGCAAATTTGATAACGTTTTACAAATATTATTTTCAATATAAATTGCACGAAACATCCTTTTTGCATTTATTAAGAACTAAAAATAATAGCCAATTATAAACCTATTAATTATATAATTCATATATAAGGTCGTGTAATTCGTACTATAAGTAAATAAATACTACATATTTTAAATCAATTGAAATCATTTTGTGCATAGATTATGGTAAAAATGTTACTTAAGCTATTAACTGTATAATAGGTTATTTACAAGTAGCATTGTAATAAACGATGTCAACATTCAAACTAAAATCTAGAACAACATATTTTCTTTCGACTTAAAAAACATCTCTCATAACAGACCTTCTAAATAAATTCTAAAATAGTAGTTATCAATGAAAAAACTCATACATCAATTAATTCCATCTGCAATGTTATCTAAGTGTTAGTTACTCTATTAATGCACAACCGCATGTTGCACGAACTCAACGTTTTTAATTTTAAATCTTACAAATATTTTAATAGCTATGCAAAATTCACAACCATAAATTAACAAGACAATCTTTATAAGGTCAAGAAAAATATTTTTTTCTTGTTTTAAAAACGTAGTATAGGTATATTATTAATAAATTCTTTTTTGTCTTTAGTGTGTCATTTCTCAATACACGTTGTCTTTGGTGCCTTTAATGTTCTTGCATTTTTTTTCATATCCTGGGTTACATCCAATATAACTCACCCACTAAAATTCACCAAGAAGGTAGTCAAAATTAGTTACAAAATCAATCCGACTAAGCACATAAGGAAATGTGTTAATAAATGATCATTTTTTGTTTAAAATCGGAACTATTTAAAATATAGTTTTTTATTCTTCATAACATTTAGCGTTTGACCACAATCAAACCTGGATATTAAATAGCAATGCGTTCTAAGATAGTAAACACGTTAAATCTAGTAGAAGAATAGCTATCAAGTACAGCTGTCGTAACACACATATAGTTGCTTAGCGACAGATTTTCAATTAGAAGGTGGTAGCTAGTCACTCAGGCTTGAGAAAAGTCCTACCACAATGCTCTAGTTTCATCAGAATATTTTGCTTTATCGAAAATTCCGGCTCATTTACAAGATTTCGCATACAGAGATTTCCTATTTCCAGGATTGCTTAATACATAAAGGTACTTGTATGTTAAAAACTGACACATTTGCATCGTGATCATAGATTTTTGAAGTGAAAAATTTCTTTAGGCGCGTTTAGCGGTATTTTTGGCAGGAGATAAATTTATAAATTCGCGTCATGGCATGCTAGTAAGCATGGCAGATCGTGTTGTGCTTGCGCGGCTTGCGTCAGACTACTCACGCGTAGTATAGGGGCCTCTGTAAATCTAATATTTATATTTTGTATTGACATTATGGAGCGCATGTTTGATTATTCATAAACTGTATATAATTTTTGTTCGGAGTGCCAATAGACGTGAAAACCAGACTAATGTAGTTGTAGGTGGTAGAATTACGCTGAAGCTATCACTGGTTTCAGCATGAATGGGTCGGCTCGCTCGGGGTAGTACCACCCTCTCACAGAAAACCGACGTGAAGTAACAATGCTTGCATTGTTGCGTTTCGTTCGGTCAGTGAGAGCGCCGGAAACCCACCTCCCCTCCCCTTCCTCTTCTCTTACTCCCCCTCTACCCCAAGACACGTTGGCAGCGCACTTGCGACTCCCCTGGTGTTGCAAGTGTCTATGGACGGTGGTGAACACTTAAAATCAGGTGACCCACCTGTCCGTTTGCTTCCTATGCCATAAAAAAATGATAATAATTTGTATTTACAAATTATGAAATTTAATTAATTCACACTATAATTGACTTAAAAATTCAAAAGAGAAAATAGTTATTTTATTATATTAAGTTTTCACTTCTGTCGGCAGCCTTTATGATCGCATCAATTTTTTTGAATAATAATTTAAGATATAATACATCATCCAAATGATATAACAAAGTTGAGCGCAATGACCCCAACTTCATCACAAACGATAGCAATGAACAGTTTACACTCACGTATCCTTGATATGCTCCAAAACGCCATACCATATCTGACTATAGTTATTATGTTAACCGTTATTGTGCCAAAATACCCACGCAATACTATATTTGCTTATAGGTCAAAGAGATGTATTTAATATGGTCATCATATAATTTCGCTAATAGACTATTATGTTATAATGAATTTGCTGAAGTAATTTGACCTTACGTGGACAGCTATCATAGATTTTTTAATTAAAATCAAAGCGATATTTATAATTAAGACTCAAACCATGTTTTAGAGACTGTTAAATATGGAAGGCTATTTTCTAACGCCTGTCTATTTAGCTACTATAACTTTAAATTGGAAAATCTATTTGTAAAGTACCTATTGTTTTGTTACGTTATGTGTATACCTCATTGCTAGTCTCGGCCCTTTTAAAAGAACTTAAATAATGATTTTACATATACTGGATTAAATTAATAAAAACCAAAAAATTATAAACAAAATATCGATTATACCATCTATTCTTATTTTAAATCAATTTGCGATCACTGCTACGTCTTTTCCAAGATCAACGTTGCATACGATACATGGCTATCTATACATAAGAATGTAAATCTAACTTGTCTGTACTTTATAGATTTTAGTGGAAAAAAAATTGTTGCAGGTGTCTAAGAATAAGCACTGAATACATTTCAATCATTTTTAGAAATGTCTGTCTATATGTTGGTTTTTTTGGATACGCACCACTGCTAAAGTATCGCGTTCACAGTAAAACCTCACCAAGAAAATTATAAAGCATATCCTCGAGTAACATTTAGTCTTTGTTTCATTAAAATCGGTCGACTCTCTCTCACTCAAAATTTATTGTAATTTTAATGATGACGTGACAAAAGTACGAGAGAAAAGTAGATAAATTAAATAGACTTTATACATTCAGATGATTTTATTACATAAGGTTCCACGTGGACGAAGTCGCGGGCGCAGCTGCTATCAAATATTTTGCAATTACTTAATATATTCAATTATTAATAACATTATTCATAAAGGTTTTACTATTAAAGTTATTATTTGTACTATGTGGAGTTGGCACACCCTAGGGTTGAGGTAGTTATATGGTGGGTTGGTTAGCTCAGATAGATTTTCTGCGTCGTTTATGGGTGGTTTTCTGTGGTGTTTTGTGGTGTTTTATTTTGACTTGGCTTGCTTACGGATTTCGAACTAGTTTTTGTTACCTGACTTTGCTTGCTTATTGGATTTTTCGTGGATTACTTTGATTATTGACTTGGCTTCGTTTTTTGGATTTGTTTTCTTGCCTACTGAATTACTTGGCGTGTTGTACGGACCCGGTCTTTTGCCTCGTGGTTTACTGGTGACCCTGGGGTCCCTGGTAGACCATGAGTGCTAAAAAGATCAGCAGTAAACGGGCGAGTGTGTCAGTTGAATCTGACACAGAAGTAGAGGAGCGTGTTGTTGCTCCTAAAGTTAATAAGTTCCAGAGGGGAACTGCAAGGCGGATCAGCCGTAACGTCGGCGGAGGCCGTGGCATCATGGGCGAGGCCGACGGGTCTTTTGACCGGGCCTTGGCCGGGAGCCTGAGCGGGGCGGAGTCGGAGGCCTCTGCTACGGGCTCAGTCGTTGCCTCGACATCTAAGGCCGTCTCCAAAGCCGGCTCTAAGGCGGGCTCAGCAGCGAGCTCCGAGGCAGAGCCTACAGATGTGGAAGAGCTAGATGTCTTCACGTTGAAGGCTCTGGCCGGGGTTAAAGTGGCGGACATTTTGGGGACGGTGAAGAAGTCCCGAAACTTGCAGGGGCCTTGTATTAAGGCGATTAAGGGGGCTGCAAATACCCTTAAAGAGATCGTCGAGGCTCTGGCCGAGCGCTCGGAATCGGTTGAGGTGCGGAAGCTCCTGCTGGAGACCAAGAATCTCCGCCGACAGGTCGATGACCTAAAGGCGGAGGTGCTGGCTTGGAAGCAGGAGGCCAACGCCAAGAGGCAGATGCCCCCGCCCCCTGCTCCCGCAATGTCGGCGGAGACTCCCACACAACAGTGGGAGGAGGTGCTCGCTGGGGCCGTCTCGCGCCTCGAGCGGTCTCTCCAGGTGTCGTTCGGCAATATGCTGAACGCACGCCTGGAGGGCCTGGAGAGTCGCCTCCCTCCGGTGGTGCCAGTCCGCCCTCCCTTGGCGGCCGATAAGAGGAAAGGTGGAGCCGGGGCTCCACCTGCAAGACCGGCGGTGTCCCAGAGGCCGGCACCGGTGCCCCAGGCTCCGATCGCCCCTTTGGGGCTGAATTGGGCCGAATTACCGGCTCCTGCGGCTGCGGCTCCCGGCTCCAGCTGGGCCGTCGTAGCCCGGAAGAAGAAGGCCGCCAAGGCCCCGGCGGCGCCCAAAGCCCCGACGGCCCCAGTTGCCCCACCGAAACTGGCGGGGCAGAAACTGCCATCCGTCCCCCAATCGGCTGCGGTGATAGTGACGCTGCAGGATACCGCAGCCGACAGGGGGATTGGATACAGGGAGGTGTTGACGAAGGCGCGGGAGGCCGTGGCCCTGCCGGACATGGGCGTTGGGGAAGTCCGGGTCCGGCAGACGGCCACGGGAGCGCGAAAAATTGAGCTCCCGGGGCAGACCAAAGAGAAGGCCGCCGAACTGGCCCGGGAGCTAAAGGTGGCGCTGGCCAACGTCGCCACGGTCGTCGTGCCGACCAAGAGGGCGGACATCCAAATCGTCGGGCTGGACGATTCGGTGTCCCCCCACGAAATTGAGACGGTCGTGGCGGCGAAAGCCGGCTGCGAGGCGGCCGACTTGAAGGTCGGGGAAATAAAGAAAAACTGGGGGGGCCTCGGTGCGGTTCACATAACGCTCCCCGCGGCGGCGGCCAGGAAGCTGGTCGAAGCCGGCAAGCTCCTGGTCGGGTGGAGCGTCGTCCGCGTCCTCCTGCTGGATGAGAAGCCCATGCGATGCTTCAAATGCATGGGCTTGGGGCACACCCGCCCCTTGTGCCCCTCCTCGTCCAGCAGGGGGGACGGGTGTTACCGTTGCGGCGCGGCGGGCCACAAAACGGCCCAATGCAAGGCGAAGGTGGCCCGCTGCGCCGTATGCGCGGACGCGGGGAGGCCCTCGGGGCACGTGATGGGGAGCCGCACTTGCAGGCCCCCCACCACCAAGGGTAGGGACCTCCCCATAGCGGGAGCAATCCCCAAGGTGGTGGCCGCCAGGCGGGAGGAAGTTGATATGGACCAATAATGGATCGGTCCATATACAACTTCCTCCAGGCGAACCTCAACCACTCCGCCGCTGCACAGGACTTACTCGTGCAGTCAGTGGCGGAGTGGGGTATCGGGCTTACGATCGCCACGGAGCCTTACTTCGTTCCATCCCAGCCGCAGTGGGCTGGGGATCGGAACGGCTCCGTGGCGATCGTGGCGAGACGAGGTTCGACCCTGGCGGTCAGGGAAAGTGGGGCCGGGTTCGTGACGGCCGTCTGGGGAGAGTACGCCATTGTGGGGGCGTACTTCTCCCCCAACAAGCCCCTGAGGGAGTTCGAGGCGTATCTCGGCTCCCTGCAGGGGGCTGTCAGACGGCTGTCGCCGCTCCCCGTGGTCCTCATGGGGGACTTGAATGCTAAGTCGAGGACCTGGGGAGCGGCGGTCACGGACCTGAGGGGCATGGCCGTTGAGGAGTGGGCAGCCGAGTTGGGACTGTCCCTCCTCAATCAGGGGAGCGTCCCCACGTGCGTGCGATGGAACGGGACGTCAGTGGTGGACGTCTCGTTCGCCACCCCGTCCGTCGCACGCCGTGTCCGGAGGTGGAGGGTGCTGGAGGAGGTGGAGACCTTATCGGACCACCGATACATCAGGTTCGAGGTCTCCACCTCCCAAGCCGGAAGTGGCACCCGCCCCCGGAGGGGCGCGAAGTTCCCCTGTTGGGCGATGAGCCGCCTCAACCGTGAATTAGCGGAAGAGGCGGCCATCGTCCAGGCCTGGGCCATGCCCCCCCCCACAGGGGCTGATGTCGACGCGTCCGCAGCCCGCCTCCGTGCAGCCCTCACGGAGGTTTGCGACGCGTCGATGCCGCGGAGCGTACACCGCCCAGACAAACGGGCGGTGTACTGGTGGTCGCCGGAGATCGCCGCTCTCCGAGCGGCCTGCTCCGCGGCCCGGCGGCTGTTCGGGCGCAGCCGCCGGCGCCGGCATAGGGACCCGGAGGCGGAGGCCCGGCTGTATGGCAGCTATAGGGAGTGCAGGAAGACCCTGCAGGCTGCCATCAGCCGGGCGAAACAAGCAGCATGGGAGGAGCTTCTCCAGACGCTGGAGGGGGATCCTTGGGGGCGCCCGTACAGGATTGTACGAATGAAGTTGCAATCCTGGGCGCCCCCGGCGACGGAGACCCTCCGGCCGGAGGTGGTAGCGAGGGTCGTGGGAGAGCTGTTCCCCGACCCTCCGATGCTACCGGCTCCTCCCATGCCTCCGCCTCGGGAGGCAGTCGAGGAGATGCTCGACGGTCCTCCCCCTCCGATAACGGAGGAGGAGATGGGGAGGGCAGTCGAACGCCTCCTCAGCCGGCGTAGAGCGCCCGGCCCTGATGGGGTCCCGGGCCGGGTGCTCGGCCTTGCATTGGGCCAATTAGGGGGGTGGCTTAGGGGACTGTTAGACCGGGGTGTTTCGGTCGGGCAGTTCCCGAAGCCCTGGAAGCTTGGGCGGCTCTGCCTCATGGCGAAGGCAGGCCGCCCTCCGGACTGCGCGTCCGCGTATCGGCCCCTCGTCCTTCTGGACGACGCCGGGAAGGTGCTGGAGAGGATCATCTCCTCCCGGGTCGTCCAGCACCTAGAGGGCGTGGGGCCGAACCTGGCGGACGCGCAGTATGGCTTCCGGACAGGGCGTTCGACAGTGGACGCCCTGTGCCTCCTGAAGTCGCTGTCGGCAGAGGCGACCTCCCAGGGGGAGAGGGTTTTGGCGGTGTCACTCGACATCGCCAACGCCTTCAACACCCTGCCGCATGGCGTCATTCGGGAGGCGCTCCGATATTTCGGAGTGCCCCCGTACCTGCGGCGGGTGTTGGAGGCGTACCTGGAGGGTAGGGAGGTCGCCTATGTCGACGGCGACGGCCGGATGGTCAGGCGGGCCACACGGCGAGGGGTTCCACAGGGGTCGGCATTGGGGCCGCTCCTGTGGAACATGGGCTACGACTGGGTGCTCCGCGGCGTGCTCCCATACGGGGCACGCCTCATATGTTACGCGGACGACACCCTAGTCGTAGCCCGGGGGGGGGAATGGAGGGAGGTTGAGCGCCTGGCCACGATGGCCACAACCCTCGTGGTCAGGCGCATAAGGAGGTTGGGCCTCAGAGTGGCCCTCGAGAAGACCGAGGCCCTACTTTTCCATGGGCCTCGGCGGGGGCCACCACCTGGGGCTCACATTGTGGTGGAGGGCGCCCGGATCAGGGTGGGGACCCAGATGAAATATCTGGGCCTCACCCTGGACAGGCGCTGGCGGTTCGAGCCCCATTTCGCGGGGCTCGGACCGCGAATTGCTGGGGCGGCGGCGGCACTCGGCCGGTTGCTCCCCAACATAGGGGGGCCGGGTGCCGGGTGCCGCCGACTCTACATGGGAGTCGTGCGGGCGATGGCCGCCTACGGGGCACCGGTGTGGGCCGACGCCCTTGGTGCCGCCAACGTCGCGCGCTGCGTAATGCGCAGCGCACGGTGGCACTGAGGGCGATCCGGGCGTACCGCACGGTGTCCTCGGCGGCGGCCTTTGTGCTCGCCGGCTCCCTGCCCTGGGAGCTGGAGGCAGGAGTTCTCGCCGCCGTGTACCAATTCACGGCGGCGAGAAAACGAAGGGGGGAGCCTCCGGCTCCCAGGGAAATAGAGGCGGAGAGACGGCGTCTCCGAGGAGACGCCGTCGAAAGATGGATGCAGGACCTGGCGGACGAGCGGTTCGGGCGGTTCACTGTCGACGCCGTCCGCCCGGTCCTGCGGGCGTGGTTGAATAGGGAGTGGGGCTCCCTGACGTTCCGACTGGTGCAGGTACTCACCGGACACGGTTGTTTCGGGTGGTACCTGCACCGGATCGCACGCAGGGAGCCGACCGCCGCCTGTCATGAGTGCGGCGCTGATGAAGATACCGCGCAGCACACTCTGTCTGAGTGTGCTGCGTGGGGGGAGCAGCGCCGCATTCTGGCGGCGGTGGTAGGACCTGACTTATCGCTGCCGAGCGTGGTCTCAGCCATGCTCGGCAGCGAACCGGCGTGGCGAGCGATGTCCTCCTTCTGCGAGGACGTCATCTCGCAGAAGGAGGCGGCGGAGAGGGCCCGCGAGGCAGACCCGCTGAGTGGCCGTCTCCGCCAACGGAGGATTGGCAGGAGGAGGCGGCGCTTTGCCCAACTCCTCCTGCCACCGTAGCCGGACCCGAGGGGATGGGCCGGGGGGCCCATCTCCTCATTGCACAGGTCCGGCGGACGAGGGGGGGCAGCCGGCGTGTACCCGGTCTGTCCCTCTATAGGTAGGAGCCCGGCGGTCACCTTCCGCCGGGCGGACCGTGGGGGCGGCTCTACAAGGTTGATTAGCTTGAACGATCCCTTGCCGCCCCCACAAAACGGTCTGTCGGTACACCGTGGGGTTTTAGTCCGTGCGACTCGGACATAACCCACTCTCTCCCCCGGGAGGGTGGGTATCCATAAGGGATTTCCCCACGTTAAAAAAAAAAAAAAAAAAAAAAAGGGAGGACATTTCCAACACGCTGTTAGATAAATAATCTAACCCATTTTGAGTTACTAATTTTTATTTAATCGTAACGCTAACATAACCGTTCTTAACATAAGGTACACATAGATGGTATATCTGGTAGACAGTTTGTCAACGAGCAGAATTAATTCAAAATAATGTTTATTTCATCATTTAATCATCGTAAGTAATCAAGTATTGGTAGTACAATCAATTTCGGTGCTTCTATACCAGTTTGACTGGATTTTGAAGTCACATTTCATTTTTATGAGAATTTATTTTTAAATAGTGTACATATTTAGATGTATCTAAAATTCAAATAACAACTTACAGCTTAGTGGATCAGTTAATTTCAGTTATACAATAATAAAATATAAACAACTAGCTTCTACTCATAGTTCCACTGGTATTATTGCCAATTAGATTTATACCTCGGGAACAGTACATTTTTTTCTGGATGTCATATACTGTACCATTGAGATCTTGTATGGAAGATTTCACTACAATCGGTTGAGTAGTGAAAGTGTAACAAACAAACTCTTAATTGCCTAACTAACATTTACAGATTGACGTACAGTTATTCAGTTACCATGTTACGTCATTTTATAGTCGGTCTATAAGAGAGAGATTTGTACTCATTTCGTTAATTAATACACCCATAAGAAGCAGAAGCGAACAGCTAGAAAGATATCAAACAAACAAACCAATAAACGGATCAATATTACTCGTTGAAATGTTCCTTAAAACAGTGACACTTTAATTATTTCTATAAAAATGGGGCAATAAATTTAAAAGTTGTATATCAAAAGTTCATTTATCGAATTCCGTAGAACACGATCTGGCTAATGAATCCGACTAAATTAATGTTTCAATGAAATATAGCCTCCATGTAGAAAGGTTTTAAGGTTAAAAATTGTATGAAAGGTACATTTCATTTCAAATATTAAGAACCATCTGTAAGTACTATAATAAAAAATCTAATAGAGTCTATAATCAGCTGACAGAAATATTACTATAATAAATGGTTTAACTTAACATATGGAGGAAGACCCCGATGACCTCAGATAGTTCACTTGAGGTCATATTTTATAATTACATATTTTAAAGTTCTAAACATCGCAAAGTCTTTACTGTAAATTTTCTTACACTAGCGGACCCGGCAGACGTGGTTCCGCACTGACAATTAAAAAACGTAGACAAATTATATATCTAAACCTTCCTCATGAATCACTTTATCAGCTGGTGAAAACCGCATGAAAATCCGTCCAGTAGCTTTTGAGTTTATCGTCAACAGACAGACAGACGTGGCAAATGACTTTGTTTTATATTATGTAGTAATAATGATATTGATAGGTACTTATATTGAATGAAATAAAATACTCAAAGATTTTTAGATAGTTCATATGAAGATCCATCGAGCACGTAATGAAAATTGTCTTATAGTCATTATAACAAATAAGTAAGAAATAGGTCGCAGACCGTTTGATTAACAACTGTCCAGAAGGGCATATCGATAAAAAACTGGTGCAAAGAATCGAATGGTGTTTGTTTGTTACACAAAAGCACCTCGTGTAAGAGGTGGGGAAATGAAAAAACGGATTATAAGCTCTTTGGTAACATCTTTGGAACCATCCGACTTAGGATGGTAGGGTATCTGTTCCGGACTGGTTTACTACCACAATAACATATATTGCTTTTTCATGTTTTGGGATCAACGACGGTATATCCAACTAATAAGTAGATTGCCAGTCGACATGACAGCGACGACGACAAAGGATTAAAAATGGCTGCTGTCGTTTTTAAATTATACTCGTGCTTAGATAAGATAGATATATCCTACTACAAAACAATACGTGCGCAGATCAGACGCAGTAACATTGTAAACCCTCACAAAATGATACACGTAAATAATAGACGACACTGATTGTGACTCTTTCCCAAGGCTTCATAGTACGGATACTTACAAAGACAAGTACCAACACCAGTACAACATTCGGACCAGAACTAGGATTATATAGTGTAATAAACAATTAATACAGACCGCAAATGTCAGATACACCGTATAATGTGTTCTATATTACTCTCTCGCACGTTGTATCATATAAACGTATGTTTGTCTCTGTTTAACGTCGCTTTTTTCAAATCACATCGGAACTATAGCGTATATTGAATTTAAACAAACAGGAACCCTTCAAATAGACCTAATGTTTTATATAAGTAATGTATACATTTCCGTATAGCCTTGATCTAACAAAATGTGTGTAAATGTCACGGAGTAATCTATATGCAGTAGAGGATTAGGCAGTCCTGTCTCTTTACAAGGCCGATATTGATATGATCAATGGAAAGAGCAGATTTTATTATATTTAAGGTTATGTACTTTCGAATTATGTCTCAACAAATGTAACAGTCATTAGTGGAGATTTTGGATTTTTGCGCATATTAAAACAATTCACATAACGATCGGAATATCCAGTCTTTAATAACACATTCATCCTCTATTTTTTGAAAGAATCGACATAAGAAAAAGTACTTTGACGCGTGGTTTAATTTTAAAAACGGTTTTATACGAAAATACCCAGTAACTTTTATGAGTTTTACTCGACTCAAGATTAACAATAAATATTTAAAAAAATAACCGGCACATATTATTTTTTAAATCTTTATATGCATATTTTATCACAATCTCACCCAATTTCACGAAAAGATAAGGCCGATAGGATATATTCATACCAAGTCAAACCAGTGGTTTGAAAGTTATTTATATAACCGGTCTCAGTTAGTTGCATTGGCAGGTTATGAATCTTCTCCTTTTATACCCACATCTGGTGTTCCCCAAGGATCTAAATTAGGACCCTTAGTCTTTTTATAAAAGATCTTTTAGACTCTCTGAACTGTAATCGCCTAGCCTATGCAGATGATATTAAAATATATAATCAGATAACAAAATTAAGGAGACTGTGTTAAACTACAGGCTGATGTTAACACACTTGAATTATGGTGTATCAAGAATAAAATGTCTCTTAATGTGAAGAAATGTCAATACATAACATTTACAAACAAATTAAAATATCTGGATTTCAGTTATCAACTTGGGGGTACTAGCCTAGAAAGAGTATCTCTTATTCGGGACTTAGGAATAACTTTTGACTCCTCTTTGTCTTTCCGGCAACATATATACAATCTTGTATCGGGAGCTAACAAGGTACTAGGATTCATTATACGTATATCACGACCATTTTGCAATAACGGGAGTATTATCGTGCTTTATAACTTCTTAGTCCGAAGCATTCTCGAATATGGTTCTACGATATAGTCCCCTCACTATTCCACTCATATAGAGCTCATCGAATCCGTTCAAGCTCGTTTTGTTAGACATTTGAGTTTTTTTTTTTTTTTTTATTGTAGCTCGGCAAAGTGACTGTACTGTACCTGATGTTAAGCACAGTACAATCCAAAAACAATGGCGACCACCGAAAGACATACTATCAATCGCCGGTCGCCGCTGTCATGCCGGCCTGAAAGCGACCCAGTCAGGGACAGCCCCCCCCCCCCCCCCGCCCCCCGGTTGCTGGATATACACCGGCTGATCCCGGAACGCGACACGCCCAAACGTGCCACTATGGCGGGTGTTCCACCTGGTGTACGGTGGTCGCGATCCAGTCGGGTACAGACACCCTACCACCCCGCAAAAATGAGTATAAGAAATGGCATTCGTAAGTCTGTTCCTGACTACAATGATAGAGTAAAATATTTTAACATCACTAGCTAAAAATGAGACGAAATGTATCTGACTTATTAAACGTACACAAAATTATAAACGGCTCCATGGATGCATTTCTTATCAACCACTTCTACCTCAGACCTAATTGCCAAACATTGCGTAATCCACATATCTTTGCCATTCCAACTGCTACCATTAACACCGTATATAACAGTCCGTTAGTACGTATGGCTAGATTGTATAACGACGTATCTCAAACAAATAACAACATCGACATATTTTGTGATGCATTTGGATCATTCAAACGGCACTTGATTAAAAACATAACTTAATTGTGTACTTATAAAAAAATATCTGTTATTCTGCCTATATAGTTACTAATTAGAATTAGTTTATTTTGTCATCTATTAATGTCATGCATGCCTGTGATTGTAATTATTACACTGTAATTTTATTTTGTAATTTACCATATGTGATTTTATCTATTGGTGTGCTAAATATATAAAATAAAATAAAAATAAAAAAATCCTAAAGGAACTAGTTATCATGTAATAAAATATACCTACAGATGAACTATGAACTAATGAGTTGTAGTTAAAACTCGTAGAAAAATCGCTTTGAATTATTATAATACAATTTATTCCATTTCCTATCCTATTCTTTTGTTTCATCACGAAATTTTCCTTCACCGAAAATTCAAGGATCATTGTAGGATTCGAGCCAATGTTAATTATAACAATGGTAATAAACTTTACTACTGATTATCCCGCGTCATAAAGCAGTAGCTTTTTGAGTTTCTGTTAGTCACACAATCACTAAATTCGCAATCTAGAAACGAAGCATGATAGGGCAGCAATTTAAAGCAGAAAAAAAATTATAATGTTCCAATGCTCAGGAATCTAATTGAAATAATCAATTAAATGTAAAAAAGACCCTCAATTAAGTAGTTTAGTTTTAACAGATTCAGATTATAACGATATAGATATATCAAGAATATTTCAATGCGAAGCCGATTGTGAAGTTTCATATATAGACTGTTATAATCTGTTGCAGTGTTATTTATCTGACGATTTACGGTCAGATGCAGGAAACTTCCATTAAGTCTTAATGGTGCCATTATAATTTTAATCCTCCATTAAACACTTATGTGCATTGCAAGAATGTTATTTGACAGGATTAGTTTAATGACCCATTAAAATTAATTATGAATCTGTCAAAGTTGTCATTAGCTCGGTTTTTCGTTGCAAGAAACTTTAAAGGCACTCCATTTTGACACTTCATTAGTTAAATTTTAATGGCGGATAATTCGTTCAATAGAGGTCCATTATGGAAGGATAAGGCATTTTTCGTTGTTTTTAGTGTTTATTTAACTTTTGTGATGTGTCCTCCATATCACTTCATCGTAAGATGAAGAAGTTTTCTATCCTAACATACCGGATAGAATTGATATATGGAACAAATATGATGATACAGAATTTGTATCTAAATTCAGATTCCCTAAAGAAACTGTACAAAAATTTTGAATATTTTTTAAATTCCATTGTAAAATAAATAATAGTTAAAAAAAACTAAAAAAACACGCTTTCATAAAAGATCCAACTAAAAAACAGAAAAAAATGATAATGACCTCCAGATATCAGTATTTTTATCATTTTTTTGTCACTTTTTACAAAAATATACATTTATTTCTAATTTACACTATTCTTAATCCAAATTTATTAAATTTTATTTTCTGTTATTTAGTTGGATTTTTTATGAAAGCGTGTTTTTTTAGTTTTTTTAAACTATTATTTATTTTTCATTTTTTAGTTAAATTTTTTTTTTAGTTTAAATTTTTTAACTTTTTTTTTCGGATTATTGCATTGTCATCCTATCACCTTTGACAGGTGTGCAAAGTTTGAATTAAATCTGATCGTTCAAAGTAGGACAAAATCGAGCTCAAAGGGGTCGGTTACAAACAAACATACAGGTGAAGCTAATAAAAGCGTGATAAAAAGTATGTACTTTTTTATTGAATTTATTGAAAATTTTCGTATGTCGGTATTTAAAGTGTTCAAACAACGCGACATGATAATGAAATGAAAATTTCTTAATCCCAAGGATGGAGAATTAATAATATTTGGTAAATTATTCAATAAGCCAATCAAGACAAAAATTAATTTCTAATAATTGTAAAAAAAACCCTATGATAAATGAATGGGAAAAGTATCGTCATTTAGACACGGTTAAATTACATACGATTCTTTTTTAATTTTTTTTGAATGATTGAACGATACCCAAACCAAAAAAGCCGTCTTGGTAAATAAGAAACACTCTTCTCTTTGTAATAAACTCAAAATGTACTGATCTGTTGTCTTTTTCTAAGGTCTAACCTAACGCTTTTAATAAATAGAAATAGGCTTACAGATAATTGCAAGATTTGCAAGATTCTTGCAGCAAGACCAAGACCAAGACTTAGGGCACAATACCAAGACCAAGACCAGGTGTATTGATGCAAGACCAAGACCAAGACTAAGCCAAGTCTCGTCTAGGTCTTGCATTTGGGCAACACTAATTTCAATCACTTTTAGAAATGTCTGTCTATTTGTTTGTACCAATATCACTGGTAAAGTTTATGATAAAACATCAGCAACAAAATTATAATGCATATCCTCGAGTAACATTTAGCCGAGTAACATGTTTAATTAAAAACAGTTTGGTCTATAAAAAAATATTGTACTTTTAATGACGATGCGTCTTAAGTACGATAAAAAATTAGGTCAGTAAATGGAATTAAAACATTCAGATGATTTTATTTATCACTGTACTTTTTTTACGTTAGGCTCCACGTCAATAAAGTTGCGAGCACAGCTAGTATCAAATAAATTTCTCTGTATCATCGCAACTAATTTGGTCGTCAAATTTGTATGAAAAATAAAAATAACATAACCAAAAACGATTGAAGCATAAATCATAGATTAACTTGTCTATCCGTGAACTTGTAAAACTCTTTATTAATAACACCGTGCATTGATCTCGATGTCATTAACATTTAGATCACTCACTGAATCATAAAAATAAATCGGCTAGAAAAATAAAATTAACGAACTCTTGCCAATTTTACGATTGATTTAATGGGGCTGTATAATGCATTGACTTTTTTTTATTCAATTGGCGTTATCGAAGCATCTGCCAATGTCAGTTGGCTATTTTCAGACAATCATTATTCAATCGAAGTTCAATTAGGCACAATTATTATCCTGTTTCTTCATATTTTCCACGCATAACAAACCGTTGTCGACGTACATTCAATGTCAAATTACGTTTTAGTAACAAGTATACAAGTTTTCTTTGCTTTGGAACTTTTTTTACCATTATACAAGTAACTCGAATGATGTACATAAACCTGGTGTAGGTTCGGAAAACAACTAGGTCATCGAGAAGAACCGGCAAGAAACTCGATATGGTTTATCTTTTCATTAGACATATTTAGTGTCCTGTATATGGTATGTCTTGAATTGGAAGTAGCTTATTCTTTATATGTAATTATATTTTGATTGAGATGAATGACACATTAGACCAGATGTAATATAATTTAAAAGGAAACTATTAATTGTAGAATATTTCCCGTAATCAAATACACTAGATCGACCTGCTCCAGTGCATCTGTCACCAGTCCGTCACTTAACAATCTCGAATGTCATTCGTAATATAGCAATTTTTTGGGATAAATGCTCTGAACATATCAACTGATAATTATTAGTGATCGTTTAGTGGTCGAAATTCGACTATCATAATTAAATTTGAAATATCAATACTAAGGAAAAAAACTATTCTTTTCTAAAACTTGATAATATCTCATCTCATCAATATTTACCAAACAAAAGAATTGAGAAAATCGTTTGAGAAACAGAAGAGGAATATGTGCTTTTTTAGTAATAACTGTTGATTTGCTAAGTTTTTTTTTATCTTACGTAATTTTATTTTACGTACATGTATTTGTGTATAGAAGGCAGCACTCTCTCTCTGTGTCTACGGTCCTGTGTTCTTGCTGTATCATCGTTTTTCTTACTTTAAAATAAAACAAATTAAGTTGATTTTCCGTCTTATTTAATTAAGACGTCCTAACATTAATTATTACGTTATGAAATGAAATTTCTCTTGGGACGATGTGAATCTGATTTTAACATTGCTAGTTTACATTAAATTATCACAAAATAATGCCGAAAACAAATATTTACCGCTCCAATAGTGTATTCATCTTATTCTCTTAAAAATTAATCAGAATACTAAATTTCACTTCTACCGCGTGTAAAAATATGTGTCTAAACTCACACTCTTCTTTTTATTATTACGTATTATAATAATATCATAATATATGTAATTTTATGGGTATCTCAATAGTAGTACTGTTTATTTGCATTGCATTATTCAATATGCATTATTCAATATGCATAACAATATGCATTGATAAATATGAACTTCAATATCCATGTATTTAATTATAAGTTTTCATTTCGATCGTGTGGTCGTAAGTACACACGTACATTTTTAATTTGATCTCGATTTTATACAAACACTAGCTGACCCGGCTAGCCGACACGTTGCTGCATGTTGAATTAAAATTATGATAATGTATTTGCGTGGCACCATATATGATATATCTATAACAGTCGGCCCTACAGTTTTCTGTCAACAAAATAATTTAAAGCGCCACCTTTTGGAGACTGATGTAACTTACAATTAATAACAATAATCAACATTGACAATCTGTTAATTTGTAGTTAAAGAATATTGAGGCAATAAATCGAGATATAAAATTATCCTATCTGTCAAGTTGGACCAAATTATACCTTAATGCCAACTTCCATGAAGATCGGTTGAGTAGTTTGGGAGTTCGTCGTATACAAACATCATGACACTGAATTTTTATATATTTACTAGCTGACCCGTGCAACTCCGCCTGCACCAAACCTGTTATTACCGGTTATAATTGTATTTTTAAACACGAATAACCTTAATAAACCCGATCGCAGCGACACCTACCGTTTTCAATTGTGAATCCAAACTATACAGGGACTCACTCAAACTTATACCCAGCTGGTATGTGAGAAATATTTTTTATAATAAGCCTAAAACCCTTTACATACTAGGTACAGTTTCTTTTTCACATATATTTCAACTTTGTCGACATAGTGTTATGGATGTGGACTTTCTTTACAGTCGTTGTGGTTTGAAAATCAATGAAAAGATGATCATAATAAACAGACAAACATATAAACATTCTTTTACTTTCGTCTGTTATCCTGGTGAAGCCTTTGTGTTTTATGGGACAAAGAGTATCCTAGATGTAACTTTATAATATTCGTTATCGCTGTGTCAAATTTCGTCAAAATTGGTTCAGTACTTTCAGAGTGATAGACAGGGACAGATAGACATAAAATGTAAAGGGATTATTTTTGACTTCTATATCGATAACAAAGTCTACTTCGATTATAATTTTCAAAAAATATTTAATTTCCAGATTTGGCCTTGTTACAATTTTATTATAGTAAAATATAGAAGATAGATAGATATGCAAGTAATTCGAATTCACTTCTATTTCTATTTTATTTTATTTTTGGCAACCAGTCTTCTAGTAGACTATTACTGCCATTGTCAAGTGAGTATCGATATTACAAGTTTCTTGATATAATTTCAATGAACTAACAAGATGGTGGCCATCTTGTTAGAACTTTCCTGGGAGTTTTTGTGGCAAGTCAGAATCCATGCTCCGTAGTATTATTTCCGATCCACTTCACTTGTTCACAATAACCAAACTATATTACGTAAAGCGCCACCAACATTAAACAATATAGAGCCAAATAACACAAGATTATGGATAAAATATAAAGACCACTACATGGCGTTCCAAGATCCCGCCAAAAACTCTCGAATTCACGTCGTTTCATGTCACTGGTGTGTTAGGGTTGCGCGACGCGCTTATCGATATTTCGAAATCAAACCACATATATATCGAATTGATTCTACATATCGATTTCATCATTATTATGTTAAGAATACTATTTTACAATCGATGCTATTTCTTAACTAAATTCATCAATTGAATACAAATGAAGTTGAGTATATAAAATATTACTATTAGAATTGGTACTTTTTGTTTGAGGAAAAACCAAAAACTATGTAAATAATGCATACGAAGTAATAAGTGACTCCTATAGTCGATAACAGATATTGAGAAAGAATATGTGAATATAAGTTTATTCATAACTAACTGTGCCCGCAACTACGTCCGCGTGGAACCTGATGTACCAAATAGTGACGAATAAAACCATCTGAATGTATTAAGTCTATTTACTATCTCCTTTTCTCCCGTACTTAAGTCACGTAGTCATTAAAATTATAATAACTTCTGATAGACCGAACCGAATTTAATGGAACAAAGACTAAATGTATCTCGAAGATATCCGTTATAATTTTCTTGAAAACGTTTTGACATGGACGCTGTACTTTAGCAGTGATTCGTGTTCAAACAAACAAACAGACAGACATTACTAAAAATGATTGAAATTTTTTTTATTACTTATTCCTAGACACCTGCTACATCTTTTTTACAAAAATCTAAAAGTACAAATACGTTAGATTACATTCTTACTATATATATAGATAAATAAATGTTCAAGCACCATACAAATTTGTATATTTATTGCCAGAGGTACAGAAAAGAATATTTGATCAAGAAACAAATAGTTGTTCTCGAGCGTTCGAAAAATATATTTCAGGCGGTCATTCTACTTAACAACTCGATTTATTTAAATGAATAAAGTGCATCTTGCAGTACAGAGAATATAACTTATCGTATCTCGAAAAAAGTCTGATATTTCTAAAACCAAACTACATAATGCGAGCCAAAAAGCAGGCAAAGGTAGTATCGGGTAGGATTTTTTTAATTCTTCTCTTGTACATCAGAATGACTGTCACTTTATCTGAGATCAACGAACTTCAATACTCTCCAAACGATTGCTATTAAAGTTGGTATATGTGTCTCTTCATGAAGAATTATTTATCACTCACCACTAGACTGCGCCAATCTGTATTTCATTATTATTTTAATATATTGCAATTTTACACGGACAAAGCCGTGACCTATCGCTAGTATTGTGGTTTTTTTAAGAAACACTTTCCGTAAGACTTTCATATATAGTCGGACCGTCTCAATCATTACATAGTATAAAACAAAGTCCCCTACCGCGTCTGTCTGTCTGTCTGGTCGCGATAAACTCAAAAACTACCGAACAGATTTTCATGGGGCTTTCGCCAGTGGATACAGTGATTCACAAGGTACGTTTTGGTATATAATTTATCCAGGATTTTTTTATAATCAGGGCGGGACAACGACTACCGGGCCCGCTAGTATCGTATATACAAAAGACATACTCGACTGAATGACACTCTTAAAATAAAGTAATCGACATTTCGTGAAACAAAAAAAGGAATAGCAAAAGATAAATTAACATCAATTATCCCTTAATACAAGATATAGTATGTTTACGTTTGATATTTAGGTCAGTCGTAATAAATTCCTAAAGTCCATGGTCAAGTTCAAGATCGATGTAAAAGTGATTGTATTACCGTATACGATGTAGTGATGTTACCGCGATTCCTATATATCGATAGATTCTATTACACATTTAATTACGCGTACTGTGACACTACAAAAATGCACAGATAATTAAAAACATGTAGACTAAATAACAGTGTGAAAAACTTAAAAGGAAACTCTGGTGAAAAAATTAAATTGTAAAGTATTTTGTTTGCTCAAACTAACCTCCAAAACTAC